>JAJPUD010027430.1:0-15567 GCA_023553655.1 Myrmecobius fasciatus | reverse complement strand
CAATGCTTGCCAGGCCATGTTCAATTTTCTTGACGTTTGTCTTTCTATTGGATTTTGATGACTCTGAACTTGAGACTGAGGCTGAAAACTTTGTGCAACTATCTTTTACTTAGATCCAATTTACATACAATTCAAGACATCATTCCTTGATGCTATTGAAAAAAATACTCTTCAAAAATAAAGGATCATCCTTTCCAACAAACACCAAGGTCTGAAAAATGCTGCTATAACTGTAGTATTAAAATATATCTACTGAAAATTTGTGTGGAAATGCATGGCTAGCTTCTTGTTTTAACTTTTTACAGCATGGCAAATGTATAAAATTGCTTGGAAGCACTTGTGATTCAAACATTAGTTGTCATCGAATTGACTTGATCACAGAAATAAGTTTCACGTGTAAGTGATGTTTTGCCTTGTAATTTTAGATTGAATTCATTAAGTTTGCAGCAACTACTACTTTCACAAAACCATTCACTGTTCAATAGTAATGGGTAGTGGTGGCTCAGAAAAATTTCCATCTCATTTCTGACCTCAAAAGATCGTAAACCCTTTTTCTTTTCTTATTTTGACATGATCAGTATGCATTGGTTCTAAAAATTAAATGTCACAGTAGGTAGTATGAGTGGCACTTGAAATGATGCAGTTATAATTGAGTCACTGCAATTTGTAGGGGACTGAGCAGCAGAGAGGCAGAACCAGAATATTATATACAGTCAGTGTCGCAACCAGTCAAATCTGCTATTATAGCTCAAAACAACCATCAACACCATGAAAAAGGATTAATGAGGCCATATGTCAAGAGAGCTTTATTTATGGACAGTGAAATTTGAATTTCACATAATTTTCATGTGTCACAAAATTTCATTTTTCTTTTGATCTTTTTTCAGCCATTTAATTTTAATTTTATTTTATGCTTTCTTTTTTAAAATTTTTTACTAAAGCTTTGTATTTGCAAAACATATGCATGGGTAGTTTTTCAACACTGACCCTTGCAAAACTTTCTGTTCCAAGTTTTTCCCTCCTTCCCCTCACCCTCTCCCCTAGATGGCAGGTAATCCAATATATGTTAATATGTTAAAATATATGATAAATCCAATATATGTATCTATATTTTTACAGTTATTTTGTTTTCAGCCATTTAAACATATAAAAACCATTCTTAGCTTTGTGGGTCCTACAAAAACAGGTGACAGGCCTGATTTGGCCTGAGGGTCATAGCTTGCTGACCTCTAACCTATAGAATAGATGTAGAATCTTTCTAGAGTTCTTATTGAGGCAAATTGCTTCTCTTGATCTCATAGTCAGTAAGCTTCTGTTCATACCAATTCACTGGGACCTAAGACATCACAATGGGTTACATATGTCCAAGAGGTCAAAACATATATCCTTCAGAAAGGGGACAGAGCTGAACTCAATGGGAAATGCCCGAGGGGTATGCTGGTTAAAGTTTAATAATGGGCTTTCTAAGGAAAAAATGTACCACATGCTTTTAACTTTAATCTGATTTATTACTATTTTCACTTTCTTTTTTCTACTAGATTTCCTTAAGTCTAGACACTCAACAAGACAGTACATTAAGCCCTGATTTGTACATTTACCAATTTCCAAAGTATAAATGCTGATGCTGAAAATTTAACAATTAGCCCCTAATAGCTAATATCAATTGACTCTTGGCACACTCTCGGAAATATTCCAGTATACCACTGCTCAGACAAACCATTATTATTATTACAGGAAATCATAGATACTCTTTATAAAGTGTGGGTGGGTTTTTACTTCCCCCAAATCATTATTTATTTTAAACATTCTTTAAGAAAAAATTCTGAGTTCCAAATTTTCTCTCTCCCTCTGCTCTTCCATCACCCATTGAGAAGGCAAATATTTTATCAAGTTTATATGTGAAATCATGCAAATCATTTTTATGTTAGCCATGTCATCAAAAATCCAGAAAGATAAAGAAAGTGAAAAAAATTATATATCGATTGCACTCAGAATTTCTTAGTTTCTTCTCTGATTATTTTTCATCATGAGTCCTTTAGAATTCTCTTGGATCACTGTATGTAGCTAGTGAATTGTTGTTAAAATATCGCCATACAATGTTTTCACATTTAATTTTAATTTTTCTCAATTATATGTAAACAAAAGTTTTCAATTTCCTTTTATTTTTAAATTTTGAGTTTCTTCTTCCTTCCTTGTCTTTTCCCCTCCTTAAAAAGGCAAGCAATTTGATATAGATTACGTGCAATCATGCAAGATATTTTCATATTAGCCACATTGCAAAAGAAAAAGCAGATCAAAATATTGCCTCTACCAAGAATAATTAAAAAAAAGGTTTTTTTTAAAGTATGCTTCAATCTGTATTCAGACCCCATTTGTTCTTCCTTTGGAGGAGATAGAATTTTTCCTTATAAGTCCTTCAGAATCATCTTGGATCATTGTATTGTTGAGAATAACTAAATTATTCAGAATAGATCATCATACAGTATTGCTGTTAACTGTATACAATGTTATTCTGCTTCTATCTTATTTCACTCTGTATCAGTTCAAATAAGTCTTCCCAGATTTTTCTGAAGATATCCCCTTCATCATCTCTAATAGAATAATAGCAATCCATCACAATCATATACTTACACTTTGTTCAGCTAATTGATGACCGTCCCTTCAGGTTCTAATAGTTTGCCATCACAAAAACATCTGTAATAAATACTTATTGTATATATATATGTGTGCAAAGATCTTTTCTTTGATCTCTTTGGGAGATAGACCTTGCACACATGTGCAAAAACGTTTGTGGCAGCCCTTTTTGTAGTGGCAAAAAACTGGAAATTGAATGGATGCCCATCAATTGGAGAATGGCTGAATAAGTTATGGTATATGAATGTTATGGAATATTATTGTTCTGTAAGAAATGATCAATAGGATGATTTCAGAAAGGCCTGGAGAGACTGATATGAACTGATTCTGAGTGAAGTAGACAGAACCAAGATATCATTGTACATAGCAACAACGAGATCATACAATGATCAATTCTGATGGACATGGCTCTTCTCAACAATGAGATGATTCAGGCCATTTCCAATGATCTTGTGATGAAGAGAGCCATCTGCACCCAGAGAGAGGACCAGGGGAACTGAATGTGGATCTCACTTCAGGGGAACTGAATGTGGATCCCACATCAGGGGAACTGAATGTGGATAGTATTTTCACTCTTTTTGTTGTTGTTTTTATTTTGTTGTTGTTTTTATTTTGTTATTTGCTTTCATTGTGTTTTCTCTCTCATTTTTCCCCTTTTTGATCTGATTTTTCTTGTGCAGCACAATAATTATAGAAACATGTATAGAAGAATTGCACATGTTTAAAATATATTGTATCACTTGCTATTTAGGGAAGGAGAGAGAAAGTGAGGAAAAATAATTAGAATACAAAGTTTTGTAAGGGTGAATGTTGAAAATTATTCATGCATATGTCTTGAAAATATAAAGCTTTCACTTAAAAAAATAACACTAGAGAACATTGAAAAAATGTAGTTTCCTTGCTTATTTTAATTAGGTCTGCTTTTGTTTTTTGCTTTGTCTGAGATTATGATCGCCTCTCCTGCTTTTTGTTTGTTTGCTTAATTAACCTCAGCTAAATCAGAATAGATTCTGTTCCATAGAGAGTTGGAGTTTAAATAATTTTCTAGACCTCTATGTCCTGGCACCTCAGACTCCCTATTCCCTGTGCCTCCTTGCTCAAAGCTGCAAAATGTGGAAGTTGAGAGAGATCTGTCATCTTTTACATAGAAATAATTTGTCAGCTCTTGGCTTCTTTTTCATTTTTGATCTCCTTTCCTTTGCTTTGCTCTTAATCGTGACTAATCCTTTTTAATTATGGGCTTCAGTGATCCCTGAAATGCTTGACTTCCCCACACCAACCATCACTGAAATAGGCCTAGCAGTCACTGAAATAAGCTCTTGAAGAGCTATAATGTTTGCATATTTCTTTGGATAATTTTGTGGTTGTTCAGTCATGTCTGACTCTTAATGACCCCATTTGTGATTTTCTTGGCAAAGAAACTAGAGTGCTTTGCTATACCCTTCTCCAACTCATTTGATAGATAAGGAAACAGGGTTAAATGACCTGTCCAGAGTCACACAACTATTTGTGTCTGAAGACAGATTTGAACTTATGAAGTTCCTGATCCCAAGCCCCGTTCTCCACCTATTGCACCACCTTTGGAGTAATATGTATACTTTAAAAAAACAGAGTTAAAAACATAATAAATGAAATCAGCAAAGCATGTATATGGCACAAAATCCAGCAATGAATTAATTAAAGGAAAGGAAATCAGTTCAACCCAGTTTTCTCAGATCAGAGTCAGATGTTCTGAATTTACTTAGTGTCAATAAAAAAACATATGCATAACCATTGCTGCCACAAAATGAAACCATATCAAAATCATTGTTTGTGTCAATTAATTTGCACACTTAAACTTTCTGAGTTTAGTTTCCTTATCTGCAAAATGAGAAGAATATTCCTCTCACATCTACATTAAAGAATTCTTGTGGGATCTAAATAAGATAATGTATGCAGAATGCTTTATAGACCTTAAAGGGTTATACCAATTTCAGCTATTATTTGATTATTATTATTGAATTATTATCATCCATGTTTGTTCATGTGTGTTTTGATTGGAATTGTAATTTCATAGGTATAGAAAATTCACAAGGAGGAAATTCTACCTACCAATATAGCTAGACACCTGCTTTACAATATTGCCTGGGTTCACTGAGAGGTTGTGTGTGTATATACGTATATACATATATATATATATGTATATATATATATGTATGTATGTATTTATATACATATATATACATAATACATACATATACACATTGATTACACAACACTACCTTGTTTGATTGTTCTAGAGTTATTATCAAATCACCTACAGGGTGCCATCTTACTGTCCTGGGGCAGGATTCTGATCTGTTGAGATTAATGTCCATGTTATCATATGACCCATCCTTGTTTGCATTATCTGTTTCTTTCCATAATCTCATTGTTATGGCCCTAATTCCTCACCATCTCATCACCATAAACTTGGACTTGTCTCTGGCTTCGTTGGTTCTGACTGGTGAGTTTTTGGTCTGATCTTGCCTTCAACCTTATTTCCCCTAGTTTTCTCTCCTTGCCCTCCTAAAGGTCCTTCCTGCTTCCCTCGCCCTACAACATTGCTTTATGTGATGTCTCCTCCTATGAAATGTAATCTTCTTAAAGGCAAGAACTGCCTTTCTTGTATTCCCAACACTTGGCACATGGTAAATACTTAATAAGTGCTATCTAACCATCTTGATAAAGGGGAAGATAATTCTTCAGCAAGAACTCAATTTTCATTATTACCGAACAATGTTTTGGTCACTGGCTCTTAAGAGAGAATCTTTCAATAATCAATACTCTTTAAGAGTAAAGAGCTGAGACTTGAAGTCATCACATAATAGTCCAGTGGGAGGTAAAAATAGAGAAGGGGAGGGGGGCTGGGTTAGACCCAGCTGGACAACCATGGGAGGAGATCTGCCAAGAATCAGTTTAGGACTCCAGGCCATCTTTCTTATCTCTCCAACCATTCCCTAGAGACCTTTTTCTCCCAACTTCAATTTTCTCTCCTGGTGCCTTTTGGAAGAGGGAAAAAGTTGTTCCCAGGACAAAAGTCTCCATTGTATCAGGGAAACAATCCAGTCAGATGAAGTCAGCCTCTTAATACATTATGTGTGAAGGGCCAGCAGCTGCCTGGCCCTTGGAAAGCCAGAGACTGGAGCCCGTGGATCTATGGCTTTCTATGGAAACCAAATTATACTTCCCCAATAGTAGAGAACAGGGAGGGGCCTGTTCTGGGCACCCACACCCTTTGGCCCAGGGAAAGGCTGAATGCAGTGTATAGTCAAGCAGGAAGAACTTTTTGACAAGGCTGAAAAATTGTGATGAACAATAATGGTCCTGGAGAAGAGATAATAAAACATAACTCTCTCCTTTCCATGGAAAGTAGGTGAATAATGGAATTCTAGAAGCAAGGTGTTACATGTTGATTAGATCTGATCACCAGGAAGCTTCTGATGAACTGTTCTTTTACTGTGCAAAGGAGGGTTAATTCTGGGGGAGGGGGAAAATAGATCTGGAAATAACAATGATATGAAAACAAAAAAAAAATCAATAAAAATTTTTTTAGATTACTTCTATTCCTCAGAGTCTATGATTCAGGTTATAAGTAGGGATTTTTAACCTGAGGACCTGTGAACTTTTTTTTTTAAATATATATATATATACATGTAAATTCATTAATTAATAATGAATTAATATGTTAATATATCAAATATATGTACTTTTATACTTATATTTTGATAGAATTGATTTCCTTTGTAATCTCTTTAATTTTATTTTATGTATTTAAAACCATAATTCTGAGAAGGAACCCATAGGCTTTCTTTCCCAGACTTCCAAAGACACAAAAGAAAGTTGAAATCCCCAGTTCTAAAGTAAAAATTAATATCCCAAACAATGATGCTAAAGTGCCTTCTGAAGCATCAAATATAAAGTTATATTCATTAGAATTTAGTAGCATTAAGGGCTATTTCTTATTTATCAACTGGAAATCTATTTCTGTATATAACCTGTGCTCCAGACTCTTGATTCAAGATAGATTCATATTGTAGATTTCTTGATAATAAATCACTTTCCTGACTTTTTTTTTGCCTCCATCAGATCAATAGGGAATTTCTAAAGTTAAATTGTGTCTAAGGGATTCAGTTTCCAAGTGCTACCTGCAAACCCACGCTAGGAATAGCTTTAAAACAAGAGAACATTTCTTCAAGCCAGAAACTAGCAGTAGAATGCTAGAAAGTTGTACCAGCCACATTCAGGTGAGCACAAGCCCATTCATCTTTCTCCTCATAAAGAGCTTGAGTCTCCTATGACTTCAAATACTCAAATTAAGAGGCTTACCCATGGGAGACCCAGGGGGACATTTTTTTGAAACTCTGTGTTCAGTCCTCAGGGTTGGATCCTCAGGATTTTAGGGAAGTTCAAAGGCTTTTCCAGGTGAGAAGCCTCCACCTGGGTAGGCTAAAATGGCATCCATAAAGTTAGCCAAATAGAAGGGAAGGGTGGATGGCATCCCTTAAGCTTTGGTGGATTATTCCTGTGTGATCAAAAATGAGCCAGCAATGGCATTATCCAACACAATGTCCAATCTGTTGTCATCTTCTTAACGTTTCTCTTATGTCTATCTCCCTTTATTTATTCAAATACTCCCACTGTACTTCTCACCCAATATCTGGATGATAGTTTCCCTAACCCAAATATCTCCCCATTCCAATCCAGATCTTGCTCCCTGGAGATTCTCCTTTTCCCCAGTTCCACTTACAGACATGCTACTCACAGGACTCTCTTATCTGCTCTGTCTCACCAAGGAGAGGAGTGTATTTAGTTCTTTTCAACTGATTGTTGGGGATTTTTCCATCCTTGTCCTCTTGAATAAAGTTATCCCCAGTCTAGCCCCTCTGAGGAGCCACCAAAGACATCTCTGTTAAACAGAACATTGAATTAACCAGGGAATTTCAGAAGCCATCAATGGCTTGAGAACCAATCCTCCCTATGACATCTCTGATAAGTGGCCATCTGGCTTCCACTTGACCTCCAGTAAGGTCAGAGAATTAGTATAAGGAGTTTCTGCATCTCTGGGGGAGATGCAGTCACAGATAATGATTTTTTATCCCTCCTGGTAGGAATAAAAACTATTGCAACTCTGGTGGGCTGGGGACACTGAATGGGGGTGGTGATATGGGGCATTCTCAGTGACTACCCTGGAACCGGAACAGGCTACATGGAAGAGTTTTAACCTCTTGATTACCTTACTATAGATTATCCTGACCGGTGATAAGTGACCTTAGAAAATGTCATCACCTAGACGTAAGTGCTTTTGTTCCTGGTTATTCCATTATCACCACTTGATGTGGGGGTGTCCACTGTGAGCTTCAAAGGTTTTGGGACATCCACCACTTGCATCAAATTGTTAATATACTAGATGTAGTCCTTCTGAGGAGTGCAGGTAAAAGCTCAGGGTTTTTTTTTTCCTCTCTTCCAAGGAACCATTATTTTATTTGCTGTTGTCATTATTGTTTTGCTATCCTTTTGCTAATTTAGTTTTTCTTTTCCTTTTCCAATGTTGTCTATGTCAGGTTTCTTAAATCTTTAAGATCTGAGTTGTCCAGTAATAGCTTTAAAGCCATTTAAATGGCAGAGGGTCCTTTAGAACAGAGGTATCAAACATATGATCCCTTGGATTGCATAGAGCCCATAATATCCTGAGTAATTCTGAACCAGATTGATAATTGGACAATATTTAACAAAATAAATAAAAAGACAATAATACATAGATATTAGTAATTTAATTTATGACTTTCTAAGTTGATATAAGTCACAGTAATACTTAGGAATGATCTAGTGGTCCCGTTCCTATTTGAGTTTGATACTATTGCTTTAGAAGCCCTATCATGCAGGTTTTCCCAAGTCCCTGTGCTATATAACCTAGGCCAGTTTTTCCTTAAAAAGTTATGGAAACCATTCTTGAGATTTAATTATATTGGATTACTTGCCATCTAGGGGAGGGGGTGGGGGGAAGGAGGGAAAAATTTGGCCAATGGAACTACAGTTTCCTAATAGATCTAAGTAGAAAAGAGCTAGGGTGTTAGAAATCACCTTCTTCTCCTTTAGGTTTCTGACTGGTGGACTACCATGGCCAACAAGTCAGGGAAATTATGCTTAATGGAGTCAATGCGATATCCTTGCTGAGAATCCTTTTCCTGCTATGGCTAAGTAAGCTTCCTCTTGCTAACTGCAGATAGACCACAAGTGTCCTGTTTTGTTTCAATAACAAATATGAAGTACTTGACCAGCCTATGTCAGGCATGTCTTACTACCCCAAGAGTGTCCATTTAGGGTATTCATTTCTACCCTTTGGGGAATTTTAAATAGACACTGTAGTAATAGCAGGGGAGGTTGGTTTGGGGAGCAGTAGAAGTAACAGAGAGCATTTTATGTGGGTGAGGAGATGGAAGGACAGCTGGAATGGAAGACCAGAGATGGGGAGATAAAAATTGAAGAGATAAAGTGGAGTCAATCATAGCCAGAACCTTGGGGACTTTGGCTGGAAGGAGCCAAGTCAAGCTGGTCATCCCCAAAAGGCTTCAGTGAATCACACATAGGGCCATCTGGAAGTAGGAAGAGAATGTCTCAGTATGTTTAGTACATCTTAGCTAGAACTGGAAGTGATCTCAGATTATTTAGCCCAACCTCATCATTTGACAGATGAGAAAAATGAGACAGTTAATGACTTGCCCAGCTAATGATTGTCTGATTCTGGATTTGTACCTGGGTCTCCCCTATTCCAACATTCCATCCATTGCAACACCTATCTGCCTAACAAATACATATAAACAATAAATATAATCTCTCTTCTTCATGAGAGATTTCCAATACTTAGAGATATTTATCACGTGCCGCTCTCCCGACCCCTAACCCCAATTGTCTTTTATCTAGACTAAATATCCTTAATTCCATTAACTGATCCCTGCATAATGAGCAGCCCCCTCACCATGCTGGTTACATGTTTTAGCTTGTCCTTTTAAAAATATGGCATGTAGAACTGAACAGAACATCCCAAATGTCTGTCCAGAAGAAAATTGTGGGAGAGAGTGCTACAGCTAAAATCAGGAATACTGGAGTTCCCCTTTGAGAGAATTCTATAAATATCAGTCGTTCCTGTTCTGCTCACTCTGGCTATCTCACTAGATAATAGAGTAATATACTACGTTTATTTTTGTGGATCATTCATCAGAGGAGTTAGAGAGACCAGAAGAAGAAATAAATATATTTCTTCATCTCCTACCTCCTGGGGACCCATCTTTCCACTTAGAGCCAAGTCCAAGTTTGTAATAAATTTTGAGTTAGAAATGAATTCATTCTCTTAGGAACCATCACTCCCAGACAAGGAGGAAGGCTTGGAAACAGAGCAGGCACCAAGTGGGAGTTTGGGGCTGCTGAAAAATTGGTAAGAAGGTGGGTGGCGGGGAATTTAGAGGCACTGATTCCTGCTTGGAGCCTGCAGAAGCCCCTTTGAGCTAAGGAAGGACATTAGGGATGGAAAGAGACCTTCTCATCTATAATAACTCAGTGCTCAGCCAGGGTCTTCTCCGCTGTGAGGGGAACAAATGAAGAGGAATGAGTTACAAAACCACTCCCATCATCCTCCCCCTACATGGATAGGTGTCTAGATTGGAGCTAGACATTTTTCTCTGTACTAGAAAAACCTGGAAAATAGTTTACCTTCGAGTTCATTCATCCATTCACTCATTCATTCTTTCATCCCTCTAGATTCTACATGACGATTTTTTTCCACCTCCCTGAGAGAGCCTGAGCTTCCTGCCCCTGCCCTGTTCCACTCCACTGATCACAAGGGATGCCTGATTATCAGCACAATTAAACCCGGGGCCCCAGGGGAGCCCAGACCTGTCAGCTGTCAGAGGGAATAGGAAATGAGTGATGTCATTGCTCAGTGGATGAGGGCTGGGGGAGGGAGCCACATAGTTTCCTCAGCCATGTCCATGGCAGCTGGCCAAGACTCAGAATGGCCAGAATGGCCGGGCTGGACTATTCAAGGAGATCTGGGAGGGAAAGGGAGAGGCTTTGGGTGGGACAGGGAGGGGCTCCTAGTTCTTCCGTTGGGCCCTTTCCCCCCCAGATCATCCCTTAGATTCTCAGGCTGAAAGGCCCTCCAGAGTCAGCAGGCCTGGGAAGGTCAACCCACCCCTCTCCTGGGCCTGGTTGGCTTTCCACTTCCGATACAGCTGCCATGTCCTGGTGTGAAAACCAAGGTGTGGGGGAGCTTCCAAGGATTCTGGGGCTTCAAGCTTCAAGGGATTTTAGAAATCATTTGTCTCAATTTTCTAATTTTACAGATGAAGGAACTGAGGGAAACAGGGTTAAATGGCTTGCCCAGGGTCAAGTAAGTATCTGAGATCACATTTGAGTTCAAGTCTTCCCAAGTCCAAACTCTGCACCACTTAGCTACCTGTTTTTTTTAATTTATATATTTCATATAATACATATTATAATTTATATATTTAAAATATATGCATGTAACATATATTGGATTACTTGCCATCTAGGAGAGGGGATGGGAGGAAGGAGGGGGAAAATTTGGAACACAAGGCTATGAAAGGATCAATGTTGAAAAATCATCTGTGCAGATGTTTTGAAAATAAAAAGCTTTAATAATAAAAAAAACCCAAAATATATACATGGATAATGTTCAACATTCATCCTCACAAAATCCCGTGTTTTAAATTTTTCCCTCCCTTCCCCTAATCCCCCCAGATGGCAAGTGATCCAATATATGTTAAACATGTGTAATTTTTCTATACATATTTCCACAAATATCACCTAGCTACCTGTTCTTGCAGCTACTCCAGGCTTTCTTTGCAGTTTCTAAGCCCTTCCAGACTCAGTAGAGATTTCCCTCGATTTCATTTCCATTACTGGGGCAATGCCCACCGTACCCACTCCCAAAGTCAGTCATTAGATGGTAAGATTTTTGAGGGCAGGGACTATCTTTCTCTTCTTTTTGTATCCCAGCACTTAGCCCAGTACCTGGCACAAAGTAGGTGCTTAATAAAGGTATATTGATTGATTGATTGTGACCTACTTTTAGAAGTGAGGGATGAGGAAGGAAGAGCTGAGATTTAACTCCACTAGCTAATTCCTGGAGATTTGCCCCATTTTGGGGGTCCCCCATGAGACAGATGTCAATTTGTTGATGGCTAATTGCCCATCATAGATGGAGATAGGAGAATGGACATAGCCCCCATTTAGCTGATCAGCAATCAGAAGCCAAGGGGAAGATGGAGGGGTGATTAGGACCCACCAACAGAAGGGCATGGATGCCCCAAGAATAGGAAGTCTCTGTTTTGGGGACCCACACAGGGAAGTGAGCGGCCTCGTCGGTGGGGACAGGAAGAGCGAGATTCCTTCCCGTGAGCAGTAGAATAGATGCTGTGTAACTTCCCAACAAAAAGGCTTTTCTGACAAAAGCAGTGGGGAGGATGGAAATCAGACCGGTGCCCCCCTGCCCCCACACCCTCTGCCAGTCATGAAAGGAGAGTCTGTTGGCGGCCTCTGCCTTGGGCTTCTGGCACCAACCACTGCTCACTCTGGCACAAAGTGGGGGCCTCCGAGGAACCCCCGGCTGCCCCTGCGGGAAGAGGGGATGGGCAGGAGGCAGGAGAGGGGATTGGATGCTGGGCACAAGCTCCTGGCGCCCGATCAGAAACACTTGGTCAGCCTGCCTCAGCCACAAGCTTCCCTAGGGGACTTTCTATGGTAGAGAGAGAACCCTTGAGCCTCATGAATTACTGAGGAACTTTAAAAAAAAATCTTTTTTTTTTTTTTTGAGGGGGTTGGCAATCACGATAAAGTGATTTGCCTAGGGTCACCCAGCTAGTAAGTGGTATTTGAACTCAGATCCTCCTGACTCTGGAACTGGTGTTCTATCCATGGCACCAGCTGTCTGTAGTGATAGGGGAGCATTCTGGGTGATAGATTTTAATCAGTGTCATTGATCTTCTTATCCAGAGCTCTGCATAGAGTCTTAGCTTTTGTTCTTTGCGGTTGACAATCTTGCATCAGCTTTGTACCTCCTTGTGGCTCCAGGTGATTGGTTTTTTTCATTAGAATGTAAGGTTCTTGAAGACAAAGTGCTGCCTTTGCTTTTTCTTCGTATTTCCAGCACCTAGAACAGTGAGTCAAGCATAAGTAGGAGTCTAATAATTCTTGCTAATTCTTGTATCTAAGGAATACAAATCTTTTTCCTCCCATTATAGAAATGAGATTAAGCCTCAGATATTAACTGATACTTGTCCATGGGATGCTGCATGGTAGCAGAGAAGAGGGGCAAACTCGGATTTCTTGACTCTAAGTCCAGACATTAGGGCCAAGCTGTCTTTAGCCACTCAGTGAACACTTGTTCATTATTTTCTGGGTGTGGGCAGAATAAAGGGAAAAATTTCAGAAGCTCAGGTTGGAAGGGATCTCAAAGACCATCTAGTACAGCTCCAGTTTCAATCCACAGACACTTTAAAGTGCCTTTATTTGTAAAGAAAGGCTAAAATAACCCCAGGCCTCTAGGAGCTCATTCTTCTCCTCCTTCCCCTTCCTCTTCCCCTTCCTCTTCCCTTTTCTCTTCTCCTTCTTCCTCCTTTTCCTCCTTTTCCTCCTTCTCTTCTTCTTCTTCCTTCTTCTTTCTTTTCTTCTTTCTCCTTCTTTCTTCTTCCTTTCTTCTTCTTCTTTTCCCTTCTCCTCCTCCTCTTCTTCTCTCCTTTTTCTTCTTTCCTTCTTCTTCTTCTCCTCCTCCCCTCCTATATCTTCATCATTTTTTCCTGCTCATCCTTCTCCTTCCTCTTTCCCTTCCTCTTCCCCTTCTTCCTCCTCTTCCTCCTCCTCCTTCTCTTCTTCTCTCCTTTTCCTTCTTTTCTTCTTCTTCTTCTCCTCCTCCCCTCCTACATCTTCATCATCTTTTCCTGCTCATCCTCTTCCTTCTCCTTCCCTTTCCTCTTCCCCTTCTCCTTCTTTCTTCCCTTCTCCTTCTTTTCCCCCTTCTCCTTCTTTTCTCTTCTCCTTCTCCTCCTCTTCCTCCTCCTTCTTTCATTAGGACAAATTGTTCTCATCCATGCATTCTGCTGGGAGAGGTCTTCACGTTCTTGGGGGTTATCTCCAAGCTAGGTTAGCCCTCCTGCTGAGCTGGTTTTACCAGGCTGTGGCTGCTGCCCATGCTACAGTTTCTTGGAGTCACAGGTGAGACTCCAAGTAGAATCTATCTGCTTGGGGCAATCGAGCAGACACAAGGTGGATGAGCAGCCCTGAAAAGGTGTGAGCCCTCTCTGAATGCTCCATCTGCCCCAAACAAGCTAAGTAAGATGGTGAGGAAACAGCTGAGGCAGGGAAATGACTGAGCAAGAAATTGCAATAATCCAGTCTGATGAGGGCTGGCACCAGGATTGTGGAAGTGGTGTGAGCAGAGAAGGGACACATAGGACGAATGTCACCAAGGTAGAAATGGCAAGACCTGACAGCTGATTGGATATGAATATGACATCCAGCTTGCTAGCCTGTGTGATTGGGAGTGTGGGGGTGTCCTTAGCAACAATAGGGGAGGGAGTTCGGGAGAAGGGAGGATTGGGAAGGGAAAGAATGAGTTCCATTTTGGCCATATTGAGTTTGAGATGTCTACTGGACGTCCATTTCAAGATGTCCAGTGTAGTTGGAGATGGGAAACTAGAGTTCAGATAGGAAAGAAGTTAGGTTTGAATAAAGAGATCTGAGAAACATCTGCTTAATACATGTCAATTGATTTAATTTGAAATATCTAAGGGACCATGACGTGGAAGAAAAATGAGATTTATTATTCTACTGTATAGGGCAATGATCTGATTGTCTTTCAGAACAGTTCTTGGCACTTAAGGACAGACCCTGTGATCTCACTGGTCCAAGGAACTCCCAGGTGAGGAAATCCCTGCAGCACCATTTCTTCAATGAGTTGCAGAGTGCTCATAAATGACTTGCCTGGGGTGATACACTCAGTTTGTGTCAGAGATGGGCATCTGAACCCATGACTTTGCTCTCTAGCTTAACCACCAAGCTGACTTTCTGCTGCCATGAATTAAATTGGAGGATGGTCCCTTGTAACAGCTATCACAGGGCTTTAGCTATTCTTGAGTCACTTGTGGGTCTGCCAATTCCATTTCCCAAGGCAGACCAGCCCAGGGGGCAGCTCCTCTGGGAAGGGCCCATGACTCTAGGAATTTCAGCTCAGGAAGGGAAAAGGAGGTCACTTAGGGCAGAGAATGCCCTATGAATGGCAGGATCGGGTCTTATATTTAGCAGGGTTCCACTGAATCAGAGAGTGGTGAGGGGCAGAGGGTCGATCTTGTCCAGCTGAGACCCTCGGCCAGGATTCTACCTTCAAATGCAGCTTCAGCATCCAGACACCACAAGTGGGTCCAGTTGTCCCCTCCCCTCTCCCAATAGTCAGAGCTGCCCAGACACGGGAGAAACTTTTGTTTCGGCAACAAGCCTCAAAGTAATCAGCCTCCCTTCCTATGAAAGATGAGGAGGTCTGATAAACTGCTGGGGCCCCTGTGGTTGTCATGCTAAGTCCAGGGTCGGGCACCAGGGGCTAGGGACTGGCAGAGCTGTAGGTGCTTGGCTGCTGCCCACAGTAAGCGAGAAGACCTTTGGCTGAAGGGCCAGGGTCCCTGTGCTCTGCCCCTGCTTGTAACATAAGCATGACTTTGGGCAAGAATCTGGAGGTTCCCATTTCTCAGAAAAATGAGGGGTTGGGACTAGATTAGGGGTTCTTAACTGGGGGCTTATGAACTTTAAAAAGGATCACTATTTCAATATAATTGGATTTCTTGGCAATCCTATGGATTTTTATGTGCTTAAAAATATTCTTCCAAAGGGGTCATAGTTCCTCTC
>JAJPUD010027429.1:0-15569 GCA_023553655.1 Myrmecobius fasciatus | reverse complement strand
ACCACAACATAACATTTTCATGCTCTTTATTGATGTTTGCTTGCATTGTGTTTCCGTTCTCTAATTTTTTTTTTTCTTGTAGATAGGATTTTTCTTGCACAACAACTTGTCAAGTATTTTAACAGTATTAACATGTAGTGAACTTCCTGCCATATAGGGGAGGGGAGAGGACTGGGGGTAAAATTTGTAACTGAAAGCTTTGTAAAGATCAATGCTGAGGAACTACCCATACATATGTTATGCAAATAAAAAGCTTCAATAAAAAAAAAGAAAATTGAGTCCTCTTTTTCACTTCTATAGGATTCTTTTTTTCACTCACATTCTCCACCAGTCATTAAAAAATCTCTGTGAATAGTTCAGCAATCATAGCTAGTAGGTCTTTTGATACTCAAGTATTCTTGGCCTCATGACTGGCATTTATTCAAGGTATGAATGTCTTCTCATTATCACTTTATATATTTTAGGCATATGCTTCGAGATAACCATTTTTCTTCCTGTCCTTTATATTCCAAATATTATTCCCCTTTCTAGAGAAAACATAAGCAAGATGACAGCTGAGTAGCTCTGCTTTTTCTCCATTCGTATTTTTATTTCTTCAGATACTCCAAGCTTAAAATCTATCCATTTCCATTCTAGCATGTAAATAGCAGTTTTTCATGTAAAACATTATGATTTTATTAAAAAATATTCTAAGGCTTCACAACAAATTAATCAGTGGAATTAATTCATTTTGTCAATGTATGTTCCTGATTTATTGTATTTTTTCTTCTTAGTGGCCTATTTCCCCCCCCACTCCCTTTTATTTAGCCACTACTGATTAGAATACTACATAAATCCCACAGTGAAGATACTTTTTTTATGGATGGGTTATTGGCAAGCAGATTGAGTGCCAGATCTGAAGTTAGGTATACCTGAGTTCAAATCCAGCCTTAAACACTTGGTAATATTATTGACTCTGGGCAATTCATTTAATCCTGTTTTCCTCAGGTTCCTCATATGTAAATTGAACTAGCACAGGAAACGGCAAACTTCAAATGGGCTTACAAAGAATTGTATATGATTGAAATGACTTAACAACAACAATATAAATACTACTTCATATATTTGTCCATAAGCTTCTTAAGGAAAGGGAACGCCTTTTTGTCTTCCCCTTTTGTATCCCTAGAACATAGTACTTTGTCTAGCATATAAGGCAAGCTTAATAAATATTCATGAATTAATATATAGAGCTACCATTTTTGAGGGAAAAAATAAAGGACTTTATTGTTTATCCAAAAACATATATAAATAATGAATTTTTTAAGTTCCTATATAGCATCTCTAATTTTTATTTCCTATCAAAGGAATAGAAGTGAATGAAAACTATCAAAAGAAAGCACTACAAGTATATGTTTCTAATTTTTCTTTTGCAATTTTTACTCACTTGAGAAAAGATGATGATGTTTCTACTTTTACAGAAAAGGAAATAGAATTTATATTATTTAATTATGCCTAATTTTTTTACCTTCATATTTACGTATTTAATATCTTACTTATAGTTTTATATTTCAATTCCATTAATATTTGTTATTTTTAGCATTACAGTCATAAGATGCAAATGGAAAAAGCACATCAATTTGAGAAACCATGCTGTTGTTGAGGAGAAATACTTATCTAAAAACAATCAAGGAAATGTCAGTGATCATACGCATAATCACAGAAGGCTCAAAGGGACTTCTCTTACACAATTTTAGCTCTATCACTTGAATTCTTTCATCTAAACACCTATAATAAGTAGTTTATTATTTTCTTTCTTCTATACAATTATGAGGTTTTATTTGCCATCCTGTTAGAAGAATAGTCTATCATTCTATTTTATCTTTTTCTTCGTGATAAAATTGGCATTTATGGCTACTTTATTTCTTACAGTAGTAGCAGATATACAAACACATTTATACACTATACCATTTAAATCTCCCAGATGTATCCAACTGAGTAGTATAAAAACTAAAGTTTAATATTTTGAATATGAAAAATCATGTCTAATTGTTTAATAATTTTTTTCCTTAGCAAGAACATTTTTGCCATTTTCCAACTAAATTTAGCAGAAATGAAATTATTAAAATAGCTTATAAATAGATTTTTGAAATATTTTACTATTGCAATATTACAATTAACTGAAGAACAGATTTGTAACTTAACAGCATATTACTCTTTCTTTTTATCATATTCCTTAAACTTATTTCTAATATTCCTGATTAGAAGTTAGTGTAAGTCTCAAATTATGATGTTCTTTCTACCTTTCTGCTTGAATCTTTTACATATAGCAGAGGGAAGATCTATGACTACTCCCAAAATAAATACCAAAGCTCAGGTCCTGATTGGGAGCAAAAGAAAGAATAGGGTAAATGCATCCTGGTGAATACTGCCAAGATTTTTCTCTTCTTACAAATCCTTTTGTTACTCAATCGAAGGTTGCCCACCAAGCCCTGACCAGACCAGGCACATTTTTACTTCCCCTATGCAACAGATTTGAGCCTGACTATATGATTTTGATGTTGGTAAAAAACACAGTTAAATGTGTGTATGTGTGTGTTCATCTGCCCAGTGTGTGTTTCCTCTATCGAATCTATCATTTACTATTCAAGTAGCTTACTTGCTTACTGGCACACTGGCCAAGGGAAGAAGGAAAGAAAATAAAATTCCTTCTTCTCACAGGCCATGACACATTTTTACAGCTCCTTTAATGCCTTGTTTTCTGTTCCTTGTTTCATTGTGATTACATAATATGGTCCCTTCATCAGAGACTGATCCTCATTACATTTGTTAAGTTCAAAAAACAAAAATAATATATTTATATATCATTTTAAGGATTTAAAAACACTTTTCAAATAATTACTTATTTCATTTTACCATCACAGTAACATCTTGAGGTAAATGCTATTATTATTTTAATTTACAGATGAGAAATATGAGACAGATGAAGACTAAAGAGCTTTGTCCAAGGTCACATAGCTTCTATGTGTCTGAACCCAGATGAGAACTGAAGTCTTCCTGCATTCTCTATATATTACATTATCTACCTACTAAAAATGAAAACAAATTAGGAAACAAACAAAAATAATTTAGTTGACAAAGTGGGAAAAGAAAGAAAAATATATAATGCAAAGATTGATAAGAGTAGACATAATTCTATTGGTATAGGGAGGTACTTCACTGATATCCAGTGATGAAATTTCCTTTCTTATTTCAGGCCTGCAGTTTCATCTATAACTTAGAGATCTGGAGAGTTACCTAAGAGCTAAGAATACTAAGAGGTTAAAGGATTTACTTTTGGTCAGACATTCAATGTGCATCAGATGAAAATCCGAAACCAAGGCTTTCTTGTTCCATACCTGTCACTTTTATCACTGCCCTATGATGCCACTCAATGCAATTAACATCCCTTGCAAATCTTAAAACACTATGATAGCAGTTGTTATGGCTACAAAAGTTGCTATATGAAGTTATCTTTTTGCTCATCAAAAAATTATAATCAATATAAACACCGAAATTTTCAACAATGTTTATCATTGTTAACTATTAATAACTTCCCTCCTAGGTACACAGTATTGTCATGGATGAATAACTTATTATCTTTTAAAATCCTAGCTCTATATGGAGGTTTCATGAGTACAATGTATGATAATTAGGCATAATGATAGGAAACAAGCATTTAACAATTCTCTATTATGTGTCAGGCACAGTTTTAAGTTGTGAGGTAATATGGCAAGTAAAAGACAGTCTGTGATGTAAAGGAGCTAGCAGTCTAATGGAGGGAAAAATGAAAACAACTATGTT
The DNA here is from genome assembly GCA_023553655.1 of Myrmecobius fasciatus. Taxonomy (NCBI): domain Eukaryota; kingdom Metazoa; phylum Chordata; class Mammalia; order Dasyuromorphia; family Myrmecobiidae; genus Myrmecobius; species Myrmecobius fasciatus. Next base: position 11,750 of record JAJPUD010027429.1, on the reverse strand, counting down.
CAATCAATCAATACACACACACACACATACAGAGACACAAGATTAAATGAGGACAATCAACTGAGAGAAGGTACTGGCATTAAAAGAGATTAAAAGAGAATTCTTGTAGAATGTGAGATTTTTTGCTGAGAATTAATCTATGTCAAAAAGCCAGAAAGTGAAGATGAGTAGGAATGAAATTCCAGGAATGAGGAACAATCAGTGAAAATGTGTAATATTTTGTGATATAGCATCTTTTCTGAGAAGTTACAAAGAGGCCAGTGCCACTGGATCAGAGTATGTAGAGAGAAAAATAAGCTATAAAATATAATCAAAGTAAGTGGGGAACAAGTTGTAAAGGACTTTTAATGCCAAAAAGACCATTTTGTATTTCATCCTAGAGGTGATAAGGAGTCACTGAAGTTTATTGAATCAATTTATTGATAGGATTAAACTATTTTTAAAATTTTTAAATTTATTTTTATTAAAGCTTTTTATTTACAAAACATATGCATAGGCAATTTTTCTTTTTTTAAATTAAAGCTTTTTAATTGCAAAATGTATGTATAGGTAATTCTTCAACAATGACCCTTACAAAGCTTTCTGTTACATGTCTTTCCTCCCAGTCCCCACCCCTCTCCTAGATGGCAGGAAGTCCACTACATGTTAATTATGTTAAAATACTTGACAAGTCAAATATATGTATGTCTAATTCCACACTTTTCTTGCTGTGCAAGAAATATCATGTCTACAAGAAAAAATCTGAGAAAGGAAACACAATGCAAACAATCATCAATAAAAAGCATGAAAATGTTATGTTGTAGTCCGCATTTCATAAACCTCTCTCTGGATGTATGTGGCTTTCTTCACTGACCAATTGGAGCTGGTTTGAAACATTTCATTGTTGAACAGAGCCACTTTCATCAGAATTAATCATCATATAGTCTTGTTGTTGCCATGTATAATGATCTGGTTCTGCTCATTTCACTCAGCATCAGCTCATGCAAGTCTCTCCAGGCCTCTCTGAAATCATCCTGCTGGTCATTTCTTATAGAACAATAATATTTAATGACATTCATATACCATAATTTATTCAATCACTCTCCAATTGAAGGGTATCTATTAAATTTCCAGTTTCTAGCCACTACAAAAAGGGCTGCCACAAACATTTTTGCACACGTGGGGCACTTTCTTTCCTTTATGATTTCTTTGGGATATAAGCCCAATAGAAACACTGTTGGGTCATAGGGTATGCACAGTTTGGTAACTTTTTGAGCATAGTTCCAAATTGCTCTCCAGAATGGTTGAATCTGTTTACAATTCCACCAACAATGTACCAGTTGTTCATGTAAGACAAGTTTGCCACAGAAAGAAAGACCACCTTTTTGTGTTAGAAAAAAATGAAGGAGAAAATAATGACTGGAAAACTTTGAGTGACAGGAGATGACAAAGAGGTAGAAAGATGGAGTTTTTCTTGAATAGTCTCCATTTTTCTAGTGGAAAGTGAGAAGCAATATTTATAACAAAATATGGTTCTAATCATGATTTTATCTGAGTTAATCAATTAAGTTGTGTAGTAGGATTTCAAATTGGTAAATGAAACTATTTCAGTAATATTGTGCCTTGCTTTTTCTTGTTAGGCACAATGCTTTTATGATATCATCAGTATCTCACTTGACTATTTAATATAATTTTTACACCCTCTTAATAAACATCATAAGATAGTCTCAGTAGAAGAATCCTTTACAACAATGAATACTACTAAATTACATTCTAATGCTTTCTTCATCTAAAAAATGCTTTCTTCAATCTAAAATTCATTTGTGCAAAAGTCCATTAGACTACTTACAAAAGAATAGTAGTGTGAGAGTCACTTATCCTTGCAACGTTCCTATCTGAACTACTTTTATAAAGATCAGAAATTTGAAGTTCTAATTACAAATTTTATCTTTTCAACAACTGATAATGTATAGAAATCAAATGACTCATGCGAGGCTATGCAGTTAGTTTTACAGGATTTAAGCATCATTCTTTAAATTCTATCAACAAGCCCAGTGGATTATAATCTATTAAAATGATAGTCTAATTTTATTATTCTTTATTTATATTTGTGGCGAAAGTGTAAGGTCAGAATTAACCATATGAACATTCATTATGCAATAGGCAAAGTCTGTTTTTTTAGAAAAGATGATCATAATCAGGAGTGATTTAAGGCATATGAAAGGGCATACATTGCCTACTAAAAGCCTTTCCATTGCCTGAAATTCTTAACTTTGTAATCTGAAACTCTATGATTATAGTATTATTTTTTGCCAACATACTTTTTATGTTTTTTATACTTCTATACTATAAATTCATTTAGGAATGTTCTGTTTACTAGTCACAGACAGTAACATTTTAGTACAAATTTTTCTAATGGTTCTTTTTTCCTCTTAATAACTTACTGAAACCACTATCACCTAGGGCCATGAAATTTTTAGAGGGGTAGAGTAGGGATGGAAGTAATTTTGAAACCTGGATAAACACATTTAAGGTGATGTCCAACTATTTGAACAGTTGGAAAGTTGTAACTTAAATTCTTATGTTAGAGTAATATTAGCAGCAAAATAGGAGATAATATAGGAAGTTGTTAGGCTTCCAAGAAAAAAAAAGGATTCTTTGAAATTTTACCTAGAACTGGTCTTGTTATCAGATCCCATAGTTACTTTTCCCAATATAACTAACACTTTTACACTGACATTTCTGTTAAAAAAAAACATCTCTCCGTGATCCAAAAAGGATAAGAGACCAGTGACCCTAAAATTTCATTTCATCTAAAATGGGCATTTTAGTAGAAACTTTTATTATAACTTTCTATTGTTAAAGAGTGGAAAAAAGAATACAAGTAATATATAAGCAGATGCTTTAGCAGCTATGGACAAGGAATAGCCAGCCCCAGGTGTAGTGTACAATCACATACCAGGAGGCAATTACTATTTTCTATGAATTGCTTTTAGGAAGAAGAGTTAAGTGATGGGACTTCATCTCAGTTGCTTTTAAATCATCCCAGTGGGAATAGAAATTTTATGTGTGGTTGGAGGAAGAAAGTAAGAAGCCCATGTGATCACTTTCTCAGTACAATCTGAAACTCATTATTGACCTATAATTCATTTCTACATTACATGGTATTAGGCTGATTGCCACAGGACAGGCTGCACATGCATGCAGTATGGGGAGGACTGCCTTTGATCACTCAGTTGTTGATTTTTGTCCCACTGTCCTAAATAAAGGATAAGGTATTCAAGAGACCCATTTACTTTCAAATAGAAAGAATAAATATATATTGAATTTTAGGAGGTTCAATATTTTTCAATAAGGCAGTAGCATATAAAAGTTTAGATTCTTCTAGGAGTCTATACTCTAGTTTGGTTGTTACATGGACTATGAAAAAATTTATCATGTTATCAATGGATAATTTATATGTACTTGACATGTGATCATTTTAATTCATCTTTTTTCCTGAAGATATCATCAGTATACAAATAAACATCAGATTTTAGTTGATTTAAAAGAAAAAGATTTATGATTTAAATCTTGGAATCCTACATGGCAAAAATCTTCTGTCAATGTAGGTTGTAATTAGAATTTCACTTTTAGCATAAATTCTAGTTAGATGCCTGAGGCATTTATGAATTAAGTGATGTGACCATGGTCACAGAATTTGTTAAGTATCAGACACAGGAATTGAATCCACGATTTATTTACTCTAAGAGCTAAAAATTTTACCCACTATATCATGCTAAATTTAAGCCAACAAAATGTTGCAAAGCCAAGCTTTTGTTTTTGTTATAATGAATCTTTTCCTCTCCTGTAACCCACTCTAGTGTCTATATAGCATACAAATATACCTACTTTTGTTTCAAAAGACACCCTGACAGCAATAATATATGATTTTCACATCTGAAGGAAGAAAACAAATACTATCTGTCTCAGGGAAATTTTTTAAAAAGCATTTCTTTTTTATCAAAACTTTTTATTTGTAAAACATATGCATGAGTAATTTTTCAACATTGAACCTTGAAATGCTTTCTGTTACAAATTCTTCCCTCCTTCCCCCTAATCCCTCCCCTAAATGGCAGGAAGTCTAATGCATGTTAATTATGTTAAAATACTTGACAAATTGAATATATGTATACATATTTATACAGTTATCTTGCGGTACAAGAACAATTGGATCTACAAGAAAAAAAAACTGAGAAGGAAAACAAAATGCAAGCTATCATCAACAGAGATCATGAAATGCTATATTGTGGTCCATAATCAGATCCCACAGGCTTCTCCCTGAATGTATATGGCTTTCTTCCTAACTGAACAACTGGAATTGGTTTGAAACATCTCATTCTTGGAAAGAGCCATGTCCATCAGAATTGATAATCATAGTCTTGTTGTTGTCATGTATAATGATCTCCTGGTTCTGTTCATTTCACTTAGCAACAGTTCATATAGTTCTCTTTAGGCCTCTCTGAGATCACCTTGTTGGTCATTTCTTACACAACAATAATATTCCATGACACTAATATACCATAATTTATTCAGCCATTCTTCAATTGATGGGAATCCATTCAGGTTCCAGTTTCTAGCCACTACAAAAAGGGCTGCCACAAATATTTTTGGACATGTGGGACCCTTTCCTTCCTTTAAAATCTTTTTGGGATATAGGTCCAATAGAAACACAGCCGGGTCAAAAGGTATGCACAGTTTAATAATTTTTTGAGCATAGTTCCAAATTGTTCTCCTGGATGGGTGGATCCACTCACAGTTCCACCAACAATGTGTCAGTGTCCCAGTTTTCTCACATCCCCTCCAACATTCATGATTATCTTTTCCTGTCATCTTTGCCAATCTGTCAGGTGTGTAGTAGTACTCAGAGTTGTCTTAATTTGCATTTCCCTGATCAATAGTGATTTGCAGCACCTGGAAAAAGCATTTCTAAGACAATAGAAGCTGCTAGTGCAAAAATCCTTATAGAATAAATAGCTGCTGTAATTGTAATATAGGCAATTCTAGATCATGTCCAGAGTTGTAACCATGGAATGGATACTAGTACTAAATGCACAATACTCAATTTATCTGACATTTAAATTGCTTTTTTAGTCTAAATTTCAGCAACATGGAGATAGTTGAGCTTAGCATGGATTATCTAAGGTTTTCTTCTGCATCCCTCAAATCCAAACATAGCTTTACTTTAGTTGAGTTCCTTCCTGAAAGCCCTTAGCTGCTGCTTTCAAACCCCAATAATAGCTTCATGATATATTGAATACTGCATCTAGAAATATCAATATCTAACTTGAACTGAATGCCTCTTAAAATGATTTTGATTTGATCATCCATTCAGATACTTTATATAAGAGAACTGTTTTCTCCAAAAATCTGTTCTATATGGGAAATAACCATCTTTTGTTTGTCTCCTCAATTCATACAATGAAGATTTCCCTTGGCAATTATTCTAAGTTATTTATATTAGTATAGCTATACATATATTTTTCTATATTCTGTTTGGCTTTCCAAGATCAAAATTCATTCTTGTCATTGAAATACAAACAAATAAAAGAAACAAGAACAATCAATGTAACTAAATAATCAAACAAATCTTTGAGATTCTCAAGGCTGAAGAGAAATCTTTTACTTCATGTTTGATTTTCAAAGATTAAATTCCAATGAGATATTTAAAAAAATCTTTACTGCTCAATTTCTCATCTCAAAAATAAAAGCCAAATCACCACTTAACATCAGAAGAGGATGAAAATTAACTATAATGCCAACATAGCTGTGATTTGAGCTATTTACCATTGGTTGGCATGATTTGTATAGGTGAAACCTGGACCTAGTCAATTGTGGACCTGCATGTAACCTAGACATGAAGTGCACTGGGCAGCAACTACTCTAGCATCTGGCTTTGGTCATTCACATGCATTCATACTAAATGCCAGTCTCCATACCTTCTCACACTTTCCCTATTGGCTCAGGAAGAGTAGATTGGAAATATAGTTAGTTATTATGCTTAGTTTTGAGAGGAACACAGTTGTTACAACATTCCTTTGCTCAGAGATTTTGTCTTTATTTCTGACCCTTTATTCCAGTTTATTTCATCCTTATTCAGCCTCATCTACATATATTGAGCTGGGCTGAGTGTGCTAGGATGTTCTAGCACATCTGTCCTGAACTCCTTGGATGCCCAACTTTAGCCTGCTGACAATATCAAATTATACTTTCCTAAATTTGACAATTCCCCTTCCCTCTTGACTCAAAGTCTTGATCTATAGTTATTGAGTACCTCCAATCTTTGCAGTAAGCAAGCATTAGCATATTTTCATCCATCCACCCCACCACCCTTTCATATATCTCATAGTCAGTTCACAATCAGTAAATGTAACTGCCCCAGCTATCCCTCATTTCAGGTTAGGGATATGTATGTATGTGTGTGTGTATATTAGGTTAAACAAGTAGAATTCCCCCTAACTATATTTCCATTTTTGTAATGCTGTACATGAAAATCAGGTCAAAAGTGAAAAAAAAATGAGAAAAAAACAAGCAAAGAACAAAAATGTGATACACATTCATTCTCTGTAGTTCTCTCTCTGGATGCGAATAGACCTTTTCTATCACAAGTCTTTTGAAATCATCTTGAATCATCAGGTTAGGAATATTGTTCAGTATGGAAAAGTTAGGACGATGCTAAAAGGGTAGTTAAGAGGGAATTAAAGGCAAAAATCTCCTACTTTATCATTTTGTTTAGGTCTGATTTTATGATGACAAAACCAATATTTGGAGTAAAATGATGTCAGAGAACATGATTTGGGTTGTTAATCTGCTATATAGCATATAAGCATAACTCAGAGTATTATAGTTCAATTCCAGACCACCACAACAGATTGAATAAATCAATAAAGTGAGTCACAGCAATTATTCAATTTCCTGGTGCATATAAAAGTTAAGTTTGTACTCTATTGTAGCCTATTATGTATGCAATAATATTATATCTGAAAACCCAACATTTATGCCTTAATTAAAAATTAACCATCATTTGCATCTTCAGTGAATCTTAATCTTTTTGCTGATGGAGGATATTGTTTTGAAGTTGATGGGTAATGACTAATCAGGGTGGTGGTTACTGAAGATTAGGGTGGTAATTTCTTAAAATAAGACGACTATGAAGTTTGCGTTATTTTTGATTGACTTCCATTTTTACTTAAACACTAAAAGTTCATCACAGGTTTATTAATTGGTCTAATTTCAGTATTATTGCATCTCAGAAAATAGGGAGCATGAGGAAAAGGAGGGATATGAAGAATTGCCATCATCAGAGCAGCCTGAACATACACAGCATTTATTAAGTTTCCCATCCTATCTGGTCAGCAGACTAAAGTGGGGCATCCAAGGAGTTTGAGACAGATGTGCAAGAACATCCTGGCACACTCAGGCTAGCTCAATATATATGCCTAAAAATTATAATAATGGAATCTAAAATCATGATCATAGGATCATAGGATCATCACGAGAGAGAAAATAATAATAAAAACTTTAATTATTGAGTACCAAAATATGACACAGAAAAATAATGTGAGCACATGTTACTGAAAAAATAGTGCTGACAGACTTACTACACACAGGGTTGTCACTAACTTTCAATTTATAAAAAACTGTTATTTTTTAGAACAATAAATCAAAATACAATAAAATGAAGTATGCTTATATTGCTGACCATGTTGTAGTACACACACACACACACACACGTACACACGCATGCACGCATGCACACACACACACGCACACACACACTGATTGATATGACTAAGAGATCTTTGATTCAATCCATCAAAATTTTATTAAATATCTACTATGTTTCAATCACTGTGCTAAGTGCTACAGTTAAAAAAAAAGAGGCACAAGACAGTTTCTGTCCTCAAGGAGCTAAATCTAACGAAGGGGAAAAGAAAACAAATAATATGCAGGATAAATAGAAAAGAAATTTAGAAAAGGAAATCCCTAGAATTAAGAAGGGGTTGTGAAGTCTTCCTGTAGAACATTTGATTTTATTAGGATTTCAAAGGAAATTGGGAGGGGGAGAAGTCAATAAGTGAAAGGGGAAAGCATTCCAGATATGAGTGATAGACAAAATTAAGGTACAATCCATTAGGGAGAATGGAAGTTGTGTTACAATTCATAAAGTTGTTTACAAGAATCAAAATTCAAGAAGTAAAGGAAAATAAAAGAGATTGTTTTTAAAAAGAAAAGAACCTATTTGTACAAAATTACTTCTAGCAGTTCTTTTCTGAGGGCAGACAATTGGATATCAAGGGCATACCCATCAATTTGGAAGTGGCTGAATAAATTACAATATATGATTTTGATGGATTAGGATTGTTCTGTAAGAAATAATGAGCAGGGGAGCCATGGTGGCGGAGATCAGACAGGAGTCTCTGTAACCTCCTCTAACCTCCCCTCAAACCAACAACATATGAAGCCTCTAGACTGATTCTGAAGCAAAAAAATCCACAATATCTGGAGAACAACACGATTCTAGAAGAAGATACTCTGTAAGAACCTCAAATTGGTCTACTGAACCCAGACTGCAGCACAGGGAGACAAGGGCAGGGAGCTGGAACAGGGAGCTGGAACAGGAGTCGGAACAGGAGTGGGAGCCTTGTGCTTTTCAAACACCTGGGAGTCTTCTGCGGGCCTCTTGGGCCAATCTGTTCTGATTGTAGGCAGGTGGTTTGAAGGGTCTGCCTTTTTTGGGGGGGTAGATTGTGAACCACTGAACCCCTGATGAGCATTGGACCTACCTGCCATTACACAACACCCTAGGGTGATCAATCAATCACCAGGACTGATCAGCACCAGAAATAATTCAATCAGTGAAGCTGCCCAGTACCTGAAATAATTCAATCAGCAGAACTGCTCCAGGGTGAACTAAAGCAGAACTGCCCAGCACCTGACATAACTCAATCAGCAGAACTGCCCAGTTCCTGAAACAACTCAATCAGCAGAACTGCCCCAGGGCAAATTAAAGCAGCTGTCCCACCTTTGCCCTAAACAGACCTCACACCTTTAAAAAAAAAGAATAAAAAGCCAAAAAGAGCTCTCACCATAGACAACTTTTATGGAGAGAGGGAAGAACAGACCTCAAATACTGAGGCCCCTAAAGGTAAAGCAACTCCAGAAAAAGCCCCAAAGGGAGACATAAACTGGTCTCCATGTCACAAGGCTTTCTTTGAAGATTGCATAAAAAAACTTAAAAGAGAGTTAGAAGAAACATGGGGAAACGAAATGAAATCACTGCAAAATAAAATAGAAAAAATGGAAAAAGAATGCAATGAACAAAAAAATGTAATTGGTCAATTGCAAAGGGAACTAAAAACAGTAACTGAAGAAAATAAGACATTAAAAATTAGAATAGAACAACTGGAAATGAATGACTCATCAAGACTTCAAGAATCAGTCGAACAAAAACAAAAAAATGAAAAGATAGAGAAAAACATGAAATATCTCCTAGGAAAAACAACTGACCTGGAAAATAGATCTAGGAGAGACAATCTAACGATTATAGGGCTTCCTAAAAGCCATGATGAAAAAAAGAACCTAGACACTATCTTCCAGGAAATCATGAAAGAAAACTGGCCTGATGTTTTAGACCCAGAAAGCAAAATACTACTTGAAACAATCCACTGATAACCTCCTGAAAGAAACCCAAAAATTAAGTCCCCCAGAAATATCGTGGCTAAATTCCAGAACTATCATACCAAGGAAAAGATATTACAAGAAGCCAGAAAGAAACAATTTAAATATCGGGGAGCCACAATTAGGATCACACAGGACCTAGCAGCTTCTACTTTGAAGGATAGAAGGGCCTGCAATCAGATATTCCGAAGGGCAAAGGAACTTGGATTACAGCCAAGAATAAATTACCCAGCTAGAATGAGCATTATCTTCCAGGGAAGAAGATGGTCATTCAATGATATAGGAGAATTTCACCTATTTCTCCTGAAAAGACCAGAACTGAACAAAAAATTTGATCTACAAACACAGAACACAAGAGAAACATAAAAAGGTAACAAGAAAAAAAAACTCTTGAGAACTATATTTATGTTATAGATACTTATAGAATGAGGGTTGATTTTATGAAACTATTATTATATTATTACTATGATATGATTACTGTGATTTTATGATTATTATGATATGATTACTGTGATTTTATGATTATTTTGATATGTTTATTGTGATTTTATGATTATTTTGATATGATAAACTGAAAAAGAAATTAGAGGTAGAAAAGGGATAACACTGGAAGAAGAGGAAAAGGAGGTAAAATAAGGGAAATTACATCACATGCATAGGCAAAGAAAACCTATAATGATTGAGGGGAGAAAAGGGAGGGGAATGAGAATTGGGTTAATCTCCATCTCATCAGATTTGGCTCAGAGGGAATAATAAATGTAATTATAAGGAAAAAGGAGGGAAAGGGGGAAAAAAGGGGTGGCTGGGGCTCTAAAGGGGAATGATTGTTTGAGGGAAGTGGTTTTCAAAAGCAAAATAGTAGGGAGGAGGGAAAGGGGATAAGAAAGAGAAAAGCATAAGCTAAGGTAAATAAGATGGCAGGAAATAGAGAATTAGTTATTTTAACTGTGAATGTGAATGGAATGAACTCTCCCTTAAAGCAGAAGCAGATAGCAGATTGGATTAAAAAGCAGAATCCAAAAATATGTTGTATAGAAGAAACACATCTAAAACATAGAGATACATACAGGGTGAAGGTAAAAGGCTGGAGCAGAATCTATTATATTTCAGGTGAACAAAAAAAAGCAGGGGTAGCAATCCTGATCTCAGACCAAGTAAAAGCAAAGATAGATTTAATTAAAAGAGACAAAGAAGGAAATTATATCTTCCTAAAGGGTACCATAGATGATGAAGCAATATCAATACTAAACATATATGCACCAAGTGGTATAGCATGGAAATTCCTAGAGGAAAGGTTCAGAGAGATGCAAGAAGAAATAGACAGCAAAACTATAATAGTTGTGGATCTCAACCTCCCTCTCTCAGAACTTGATAAATCAAACCACAAAATAAATAAGAAAGAAGTTAAAGAGGTAAACAAAATGTTAGAAAAGTTAGGTATGATAGATCTTTGGAGGAAATTAAATGGAGAGAGAAAGGAGTTTACTTTTATCTTAGCAGTCCATGGAACTTATACAAAAATTGACCATGTGTTAGGACACAAAAACCTTAAAATCAAATGCAGGAAGGCAGAAATAATAAAAGCATTTTTTTTCAGATCATGACAGAATAAAAATCACATGCAATATAAGGCCAGGAGAAAATAGACCAAAAAGCAATTGGAAACTAAATAATTTTATCCTAAAGAATGAATGGGTGAAACAGCAAATTACAGACACAATTACTAATTTCATTCCAGAGAATTACAATAATGAGACCACATACCAAAATTTGTGGGATACAGCCAAAGCGGTAATAAGGGGAAATTTTATATCTCTAGATGCTTATTTGCATAAAATAGAAAAAGAGAAAATCAATGAATTGGGCTTGCAACTAAAAAAGCTAGAGAAAGAACAAATTAAAAACCCCCAATCAAATATCAAACTTGAAATCCTAAAAATAAAAGGAGAGATTAGTAAAATTTAAAGTAAAAAAACTATTGAATTAATAAATAAAACTAAAACTATGTTTTATGAAAAAACCAACAAAATAGATAAACCTCTAGTTAATTT
>JAJPUD010027428.1:0-15570 GCA_023553655.1 Myrmecobius fasciatus | reverse complement strand
AAAGAAAAAGGAAAGGAAGGAAGGAAGAAAAGAGGGAGGATATATTCTGGTCTTTCCCCTTTCTTACTTCTTCTAAAGTATGTCTATGAAAACAATAAGGATTTATGCTAACAAAGTTTCTCCAGGAATGGGAGACTATACATAGGCATGTTCCAGTATTTCATCATCCAGGACTAAGGAAGTTCTTTCTTAGAAGGAACATGAGTTTCTCTTGCTACAAATTTCTTCTACCTGTACTGAATAAAGAGCTGAAGAATAGATATATCACAACTCATACAAAATACCCAGATGTCACATGTGTTTCAGATAATAAACCCCATGCATGTTCAAATCTTCTTAGTAAGTCCCCATTCCTCCAGTTCAGTCCCCTCCAGACTCCTCTGGCATTCAAAGCCCTTCATAAATGGGGTCCAACCTATTTTCTAGGCTTATTATTACATAGTGTTCTTCAAACACTCTACATTCTAGTCAAACTAGCTTACTTATTCTCTGTAAAAAAAAAATCCCATCTCCCACCTCCACAGTTTTGCACAGGTGTCCCCAGAAGGCACTCCTTTCTCATCTCTGATTCTTAAATGTCACTTCCTACATGAAGGCTTTTCTGGTCTTCCCCAAATTACTTTCTATTTGCTTGTGTACATGTTTCATATTTAAAAATATATAAGCATGGATATGTATATGTGTGTATGTATATATTTTGAATGTTGTTTCTTCCAGAACAGTATAAGTTTGTCTAGGACAGGGACTGGTTTTTTTTTTGTCTCAATACCTAGCCTAGTGATTGGCACCTAAATGAAATTTAATAAATGCTCCATAATTGATTGAAGACTTATTGATTAATAGATTGGTTAACAAATCCTATGCCAACATAATTTAGGCCCGGTCCATAACTTTACAGAGTTCTGACTTGGGTTCTGTGAGAACTGACCTGTATTCTTGGCTTTATCATTATCTTGGTTGTGATCCTCTAAGTCCTAGTTTTTCTCTTTTATAAAATATAAAGTTTGAATGAGACTAAAGTCCTTTCCTTATTATTATAACTTTTTTGATGAGAAGTTGGACTTGGAGTCAAGAAAATTTGAGTTCAAATCCAGCCTCAGAAACTTACCATCTGGACAAATCATTTAACCTCTACTCCCTTGATTGTAAAATAGAGTTATGATAGCTCCTACCCTCCCAGGATTGTGAGAATCAAATGAGATATTTGTAAAGTTCCTAGACCAATGCCTGGCACATGGAAGATACTTAATAAATGCTTACCCTTCAATCTGAACAACTTTCTACAATTTGTCTGACAAGACAAAGTGGGTATATAGTCTGAGCTTATATATCCCTTACGATGAGGGACCCAACCCCTCGGGAGACAGCAGCTTCTACTTTTGGTTAGTTTTGATCATTGATAAGTTTTTCCTAATATCAAGTCCAAATTCACCTCTTTTCCCCTACTTAATAGTATTTTATTTTTTCTAATTATACATAAAGATAGTTTTCAACATTCACTTTCAGAAGATTTTGCAAATTCACCTTTTGACAACTTCATTGCTCAAGATTCTACCCTTTAGAACAAAAAAGAATAAACCATATCCTTCCTATATTTGATAGCCCTTCCAATACTTGAAGAAAACTGCCATCTTCCCCCACTCTTTCCTTTTCCAAACCCAACATCTTCACATTCTTTCACTGATCCTTGTATGGCCTGAACTCAAGGCCTCCAGCCAGGTTGCCATCCCTCCCTCCACTTGATGTTCACCTGTCATCACCTACTTCACAAGCCTATTGCAATCTCTGTACTTTGTAATTCTTAATGCTCTCTAGAAATTCAGACTCTTACTGAGAAGTCAGCCTGTAGTTCTAAGAGAGACACTCTACTCAGCACACATATCCAAGAACCTTGGGAGTCACTTGTCTCAGTGACCAGAGTGAGTTCTGCAGGACCCACTGGGTTCATCTCAACTTTGTGTTTGCTGTTCAACAAACCGGACCTTTTGGCCCAGACTGGATTACACATACCCTCTGAGGTCCATTCTAATTCTTTGGAACTATTCTTTTTTTTTTGGCTGAGGCAATTGGGGTTAAGTGACTCCCCAGAGTCACACAACTAGGAAGTGTTAAATGTCAGAGATCAGATTTGAACTCAGGTCTTCCTGACTTCAGGGCTGGTGCTCTCTCCACTACACCACCTAGTTGCCCCTGGAACTATTCTTTGGAAGATCCTAACACAGAAGCAGGAAAGTTCTGTCCTAGCAAAAGATGCCTTTTTGGAGCTCCTGCCTCTGGAAACTTTCCTATTTACCATCAATGTTCAGTTGTCAAGCCCTGTCAATTCTACCTTCATCATATCTCTCATATACAACTCCTCTCTTCAGACATTCCCACGACTATATCACTATGTCAGCCAGTCAATAAACACTTATTAAGCAGCTACTATCTGCCAAGCATTGTGCTCAGCACTGGGGATTCAAAGAAAGGTAAGACAATCTCTCCTCTCAAGGAGCTCATAATATGATGGGGAAACACTGCAAATAGCTAGCACAAGCAGCTATATATTCAAGATAGTAAATAAACAACAAAGGGAAGATAGTAGAATTAAGAGAGATTAGGAAAGACTTCCTGGAAAAGATGAGAACCTGCTACTTAGGTGACTAAACTTCATTGTTTGACCTTCCCAGATAGGTTAGATACTAAAACTTCTTTCAAAACACTTTTTAAACATATATAAATAACCTCGATCAAATTGCTCGCCATCACAAAATTGAAGGAAAGGAAGGAAAGTGGGTGAATATTTGAAACTTTCAATTATAAAAAAAATAAAGGTTAAAAAATCTTCTACATAAATGGGAAAAATAAAATATTAAAATTTTATAAATATTTGCTAATAGCCAGTATTGTATGGAGTACTGAAAGAGGAATCATACCTGGATTCAAATCCCAATACTGCCAAATATCTCTGTGACTCTTATTTGCTCATCTGCAAAATGGGATAACAATTCCAATCCAACCTACTTAGGATCATATGATTTTGAGCTAAAAGAAACCTTGGAGCATATCTAGTCTGATAATTTTTAAATTACAGGTAAAGGAAGCGACTTTGAAAGGTTTAAGAACTCTATGACCATCCACACAATCCTATGCTGAAACATGTCTCCTCTTTCCGCAGACTTTGACTACTGAGATCACATTCCTCTCCTAGATACCCTTTTCCCCTAGAGGTTTTCCTGATACTTCTCTCTCTCTCCTGGTTTTCCTCCCATCTATATGACCATTTCTTCTCAGTCTCCTTTGTTGGAAGTTCATCCAAGTCACAAAAGCTAACAAATAAGCGTGTTCCCCGGGGCTCTTTTTTTCTCCCTCTACACTACTTCCCTTAGGGATCTCATCAGCTCCCAAGGATTCCATTACCATCTCTATGATGATGTTTCTGAAATTTGCTCATCCATCCTAACTTCTTTTCTGCCCTGTAATCTCACATCTCCAACTGCCTATTGGCTATCTCGAATTGGATGCCCCAGAGACTTCTTAAACTCAACACATCCAAAACTAATCTCATTATCTTTCCCCAAAACACCTTCCTTCTTCTTAGCTTCCCTATTACTGACAAGGGCACCTTATACTTACAGTTATTCAGGCTCACAATCTAGATGCAATCCTCAAATCTTCATTCTCACTCATCACCTAAGTCGCATTACAAAATCTCATTGATTCTACCTTGATAAAATTGCCCTTCTGGCACTGCCACCATGCTAGTGAAAGCCCATTCCTGTTGTTGGCATCAAATCTCTCTTCATTCCCTTCTACTTTACTGCCCAAATGATTTTCCCAAAGTGAATATGTGACCATGCTTCCTCCCTACCCAAATAAACACTAATGACTCCCTCTCACTTCCAGCATTAGAGGCTTTCAAAGTTGAGCTGAGCCCTTTTTCAGTCATGTTTGACTCTTTATGACTTTGGGTTTCCTTGGCAAAGATACTGGTTTGTCATTTCCTCCTCCAGCTCATTTTATAGATGAGAAAACTGAAACAAACCAGGGTTAAGTATCTGAAGTCAGATTTGAACTCAGGGAGGTGAATGGTGCTCCATCCTTTGGGCAACCTAGCTGCCCGTGGCTTTTAAAGCTTTTCATCTGGCCCCTTCATGATCTAGTAACACTGGCCTTCCCTGCTGTTCCTTAAGCAAAGCAATTTCACTTACTTTGTCCCTTATGCCTGGAATGATTTTCCAGAAACATGTCCTGGGTCCCTTGGCTTTCTTCAAGTCTCAGCTAAAATTCCCCTTCTTCACAAAACTTTCCCTTTCATCTCCCCTCTGAGGTAATCTCCAGTTTATCCTGTCCAAATTTTGTCTGTACATAATTATTTGTCTGCTGTTTCCCTCATTAGCTCCCTTTGTATCCCAGAACTTAGCAGAGTGCCTGGTACATAGTAGACTCTTAATAAATGCTTGGTTGACTTGATGATCCACCCTATGTTAGAGAGGTGGTAGACTGGACAGTGTAGATTGAGACATATGTTTTTGGACATGGCTAATATGGAGAATTAATTTTGCTTTACTATGCATATTTGTTTTGTTTTTATTTTTATTTTCAGTGGGGCAGAGGTAGGAAGAAGAGAATATTGAATTTTCTTGTTCATTGAAAACATTTTTAAAGATTTACAGATGAAGGAACTGCTTCTATTTTTACCCCACCTAGGGTCACAAGGCAGAGCTGACAATTTGACCCAGAAACTCCAACTCCCGAGCAGTGCCCTCCCTATAACATCTTATTGCTTCTTTCAGAATGAGGCTGTTGTAAGGAAATTTGCTTTATAAATTGTAAAAGGCTCTACAGGTGTGAGACATTATCATTTATTCTTGCACTATCACTGGGAGAGAAACCTTTTTGTTGAGTACGAATGAGTGATTTTGGGGTGCAGGATGACCTTGTGGGTGTCTACGTGCCCATTAGTGCTCATGTGGGTCCATGTGTTTTATTCATGCATTTGTCTGTGTGGATCCATGTGGACACATGATTAATGTGGGTATATACATGCCCTTTTCATCTGCATCCATCCATTGTGTGCCAATGTGATTGTACATACACCTGTATCTCCATGTGTGCCCAGAGATATTGATGGATGCCTTTCTCTTTGTTTGAGAGTGCAGAAGCCCCTTTCCAAGAATTTGTGGAAGTCTACTTGTGCTGTGGTAGGATCATCAAATTAAAGAGAAAAGTGTTTTAGAGATCATGCAATCCAGGCTCTTCATTGTCCAGATGAAGAAACTGGGGTGCATTAAACTTGAGGAACTTGCATCAGGCTATGTAATGAGCAGCAAAACCAGATTGACTCCAAGTTCATAGCACTTTTCCTCTGCACTAAACATATAATGGTGCTCAATTAATATTTATTTGAATGCGTGGAAACATGCATTTGCTTGATTAAGAGCAGGCCTGGTCTTGCATGTGTGCTAGAAACATTGGAGTGAATCCACGAGAGAAAAGGAAAATGGAAGGAACAATGTGTATGTATGGGGTCAAAAGAAGCTCATGTGTGGGTCAAGGGTCAAGAAGCTAAAGAGGTCATGGAGCTAGCAGGGACCTGAAAAGGTCATCTGGTCTCTAGGATCATAGATTTAGAACTGGGAGAGACCTTACAGGTCAATCTAGCCAGACCACTCCATTTTGACAAATGAAGAGACAGTCACAGAGATGTGAATAACTTGTCCAAGATCACATGGAAAGTAAAGGGTAAAATTGAGATTTAAACCTAGTCTTTTAACTCTAAATCCAATATTCTTTCCACCACCCCATTTTATAGATAAGGAAACTGAGAGCAGAGAGGGGAAGTGATTTATTCAAATTATAATCAGTGACTTAGGAACAGCAGTAGGAGTAGTGGTTCTCCTGACTCTCTATTCAATATTCTTTCTACCATGCTAAGCCCTCTTAACTCTGGGTAAAAAGGAAGATGATTACTCTCAAAAATGACAGCTAGTCCTGTCTTCTGGATACCTACATGCTCATCTATACTCTGATCCATCTTTACCAAGTTAGGAGATCCTAAAGGGCCACAATGAGCGTCTTTCCCTAGAAGAGCTGGTGATGAACATATGGATTTTCTAAATCTGAATAAATAGGTACTTTGTTTGGGCTGTTGCTATTACTATTAGGTGGTTTTGGGAAGCCCCTGACCACTATATCTCCTTTGCCCCCCCAAATCTCCCTTTATAGACCTCAGGCACTTCTCCCTTGCCCCAACATGCAGACAGGCCCAGGAGCTGGATGGACTAAGGGCCTGCCTTTAGGGTTCACCTTTCCTTAAAATCTGGCTCTGAAAAAGGCAGGAAGAGACTGGGTGCTTGGCCCCCTGCACCTTGTTGTGGGTGCACCCTGTCTGCCTCTTATTTACAGTTGGCTTCCAAAGCTCTCTTGTATCCTAAGCTCGGGGAAAATTGCAACAGCTCCCTCAACCAGATTCTCCCCCTTGTGCTGCTCTGCCTCAGCAGGCCTGGCTCCTGACTGGGCTGGCTCGTGCCCATCTGTGCCAGCCTGTGCCCAAGCCCTGACTTGCTACAGGTCAGCTGTGCCAGCCTGGTCTCTAGGCCAGCTGCTAGCACCCCAGGCCCTTTCCAGAATACAGTACTGAGGCTATGGCCTGCCCTTCCAGCTTATTTAGCAATGGGAGGCAGAACTCAATCTGGGCTCAGAGGCAAATCTTTCCATCAGAAATGAGGGTCAAGAATCTGGGTTTTCCAAGAAACTTCCCTGCAGAAATGACTCCATGCATCTGGAAGAATTAAGGCTCCAGATTCCTGTTCCAAAGATGATGATAATAATTCCTTGTGTTTACAAAGTATTCAGAGTTTGCAAGCTGCCCCCTATATTCATATAAAGCAATTATATTCTACTATCCCCATTTTACAGGTGAGGAAACTGAGATAAAGTGCCCTGTCCAAAATCAAATAAGTGTAAGAGCCAGAATTTGAACTCAAGCCTTCCTGGCTTCTAAAGCTATCCCAAAGTGGATCACTGCTATCCAAGGTGGCAGCTTCCATAAATGGAAGCTGAATGCTTGGATTTCTGCACAGGTATATATTAGACTAGACTAGATCCTCTTTGATTCAGATTCTGGGGTTTCCTGGTACCCCCTTCCAATAATTACTCTACCATAACACACTGCCTGCCTACCTTCTGGCTGGGATCAGTCAACTAGTTGTAAAGTATAATAGCATTTGTTAAATATAATAGCATTTCAAGGTTTGCAGAGTGCTTTACAAAAACGAATCTCATTTTATTCTCTAGACTCTAGGAGGTAGAAGCTATAGATATCCCCATTTTACAGATGAGGAAACTGAGGCAGATCTGTTTTAAGTGAGTTCCTTAAGGTCACATAGCTAGTTAAGTTCTGAGGCTTGGTTTGAATTCAGGCCTTTCTGACTCGAGCATTCTATCCACTGCATTTAGCTGCTCCTTGTCCTTCCCACTAAGTGCCCAGAACTTGTTCTGTGTATTATGTATTTGTATTATGATGGATACAAAGCTGTATAAAGCTAATTCCCTGACCCCCAAGGAGCTCCCATCATAACTGAAGAGATGATATATATGTGAATGCCAAATGTAAAATGATAGGTATTCAA
Organism: Myrmecobius fasciatus; assembly: GCA_023553655.1. NCBI lineage: Eukaryota > Metazoa > Chordata > Mammalia > Dasyuromorphia > Myrmecobiidae > Myrmecobius > Myrmecobius fasciatus. The sequence goes on along the minus strand of JAJPUD010027428.1, from coordinate 7,957 downwards.
TAATAGGATAAGAATTCAGAGCAGGGCCAACTGTGATCAGGGAAAGCTTTATAAAGATGCGGAACTTCACTGCCTTCCTTCCTCCTCCCACACTCAGTAAATTCCAGTGGCTCCCTATCATCTCTAGGATCAAATAAAAAATCCTGTTTGACATTCAAAGCCCTTCAAACCACACACACCTCCCTCCCAACATATACACTTTTCTAGTCTTTTTGTACCTTGTACCTGAGCCAGGTATACCCAGTAATACTGACCTCCTGACTATTCTATGTGCAAGACACTCCATCTCTTAGCTCCACACATTTTCTCTGACTGCCCTCCTGACTGAAACTCTCTTCTGCCTCATTTCTACTTACTGGCCTCCTTCAAGTATCCCCCCCAAAATCCCATCTTCTACAGGAAGCCTTTGCCAACCTTTGTTAATTCTAGTAGGGCAGCAATGGATAGAGCACCTGGCATAAAGTCAAGAAGATTCCTCTTTGATGAGTTCAAATCTGGCCTCAGATACTTACTAGCTGTGTGACCCTCATTGCCTCAGTTTCCTCATCTGTAAAATGAACTGGAGAATAAATGGCAAGCCCCTCCAGCCCCCCACCACCACCTTAGCTTGCAAGTTCCTTAAGACCAGGGACTGTATTTTGCCTCATTTTCTATTCCTAGTGCTTGCCACAGTACCTGACACATAGTAGGGGCTTAATAAATGTTTACTAACTCAGACTTGACCTAGGATTTTGAAAGACGGAAACAATTTAGGCTAGCAGAGCCTAATCTAAATGCAGCTGGGAACACTGCGAACAGATGTAGGAAGATACAGGTTGGATTGAAGGAGTTAGAGCCATCCCTCAGGGAGGAGCTGGTCTTGGCTAGCTGTAGGGAAAGTCAGAGTCTGGATATAGATAGATGAAAGATATGAACTCTCAAATTCAGATAAAAGAGATTGATTAGAAGAAATTGTGAAGTATGTCTTGTGTCTTTAATAATATCAGGAGAAGGCAGAATTTGGTCCCCAAAGAAACAAAGTACTTAATTTAAAAAAGGCAAATGTAGGCTCAACATTAGGGAAATTTTTCTAATGAGAGATCTGCCCTCAATGAAATAGACTTCCCTAAGAAAATAGCAGATTCTTCCTCTTTGGAAGTTTTCAAGTAAAGGTCAGGTGTTCTTCAGTCATTGCAGTCTTGTCTGACTCTTATAAACCCATTTGGGGTTTATATGGCAAAGATATTGGAGTAGTTTTCCCATTTCCTTCTCTAGCTCATTTTAAGATGAGGAAACTGAGACAAACAAGGGTAAGTGATTTTCCCAAGGTGACAGCTGTATTTAAGGTCAGATTTGAAGTTTTCATGATTCCAGACCCAGGACTCTATTGATTTCGATCCCCAGGTACTCAAAGGATAGGTGACCAGGTAATTAATATAACAGGAATTACTTTCAGGGTATGTGTTGAACTAGATGCCTCTGAAATCCCTTCCAGATCTAAAATTCTGTTGTTCCTCTAACAAGTACAGATGAGGCAAAGGAACCTGAAAGCTTCAGGTCTCAAGTCCCTGAGCCACATGGGGTAAGATCTTTCCTCCTCCCCACAGGAACACACCTATTCTGCCTTCTCCCAGTCTGTCCAAGCTCTCTCTTTCCACAGCAGAGGTGGGTGACTATGGGAACGAAACGCTGCATGTATTGTCGGATGTGGTCAACAAGCAGATCGATTTTGCTCAACCATTTTCTTTCTTTTCATTTTTTGACAAGCATAGACATGCTTTAGAGAGCATTAACACAGTGTTCCAGTACCCCCAAGTACAACTGGTCCAATCCTAAGCACTCTAATGGTTGCAGGCAATGTTTTATCGATAGAGAGCAGAAGGGGAACTTTCAAATAAGTGTAATTTAAAAAAAAAGGTCCCCAAGAAGCCTTTTAAAAAAAAGTGCAAAACTAGTCCAAGTTGTAATTAGCTCAGACTTCAGTTGAGAATATATGTTTGTGTGTATTGGGGTGGGTTGGGGGCTGTTAGGGAGTGAGAATGCTGAGTAAAATTAACAAAAATACATGTTTATTGACTGACTAGCATCTTAGGAAACTGATAATTTATGCAGTTGAGTAAACCTCAGGCCTTGACTATCCCAATGAAGCAGGCCATTGATGTTTTCAAGTCTCTCCTCCCTTCTTTCCATCCCCCTTCCTTTTCAGAAACTGCCCATGGCTTAGCCCCTACCTTCCTAAATCTATGGTCTGAGAGATTCTCACTGTGCCACAAGGAACAATCATAGATAAATGATGGTCCATTTCATAGGAATTGTCCTTGGTCCATTTCATGAGAACTGTTCAAATCCTGAGTTCAAATCCAGCCTCAAATACTTATTAGCTATGTAACCCTTAACCCACATGCCTCCCAAAAGAAGAATAATTTGTTCAGGATTCAAACTCAGGTCTCCTCCTGACTCCAAGTTCAGTACCCTATTCACTTATCTAATTAAAGTAGCTAGGTGGCTTAGTGATCCTGCCCAAATTACCTCACCTTTTTGCCTCAGTTTCCTCATCCATAAAATGAAGATAAGAATAGCATTTACATCCCAAGGCACATGTGTGGATAAAATTAAATATTTGTAAAGTGCTTCACAAGACTTAAAGTGTTTAATAAGTTCTAGGTATTATTATATAGCTATTTTGCAGGGGAGTTGTGTGAAAAGCACTTTGTAAATTTTTAAACTCTAGTGAATGTGTGTGATAGAGTCCTTGATTAAATGAATTTTGAAGATGATCCTTGAGTTTGGATTATTCAGGAGCCCTGGTAATTTGTTGATCAGATGAGATGATGTATGTAAAGTGCTTGCAAAGCTTAAATCTCTATATAAATGTTAGGTATTACTATGATTGTTACAATTATTCATGGAAAGTGAATGATATTCAGGTAATTGTATAGATAATGAAAAGAGAGAAAAATCAGGTTTCCTGCTTCTGCTCACCTCTTCAGACTGGAAGGGGGGAGATTGTTAGGAAGATGGTGCTATTGGCTCCTTAAACACATGAACCATTTGTAAGCACTGGCCAGGCCACCAGCTGGGCTTCCTGGGCAAACTGGCCATTGTTTTGGTGACATCATCTCCAGGCATGGGCTGCTCTCTGCAGATGGCCTGATTGTTCGTGCCAAGATTTTCCTTGGAAATTTTTTCCAGAGCAAACCACTTATTTACTAGGCACCCTAGGCCAGAAAGCTCTCCAGAGAGTGCAAACCTCTCAACTGTCCCCATTTCCAGAACACATAACATTAAACAAACATTTTTAAGTGCTGACTATATGCCTTCTAGGCATTTTATTAGCCAATGAGGGTTCAAAGACAGAAACTAAACAGTGTCAGACCAGAAGAACTTAGGAGAGAAATAACACAGATATAGAGAAAATATACAAAGTCAATTCGAAGTCATCGTAAAGTAAAGAAAGGGCATTAAAAATGGAGGGGATCAGAATAGGGGTCAGGCAGAAATGTCCCTTGAACTGAGAATTAAGGAAGTTGTCATTTTCTAAGATACAGAAGTTAGGAGGGAGGGCCAGGCAGGAAGTATAGTCAATGTACTAGAGGTAAAATGTCATATATTGGAAATATAAGCTAATAATAAGCTAATTTGGCTGCAATTATGGAATCCCTGAAGGATATGGTGTACAGTATGCCTGGAAAGCAAGACTGGAGCTAGATAATGGAGGGCTGTTGGTATTTAGGATGCTAGCATACATGCGTTCACACAAGAATGAAATTATGAGGGAGGTACATGGAATCATAAGGGCCTGAATATTATATCCTAGAATCACCTTCTGGGATGGGCTAGAGGCTGCTTGAGGCTTGAACCCCGTATCTGTTGTCAGTCTTTGATGCTACCCTCCCCTACTTCCCCAACCCCTGCTAGATATTTCCCCACCTCTCCTTGCCTAAGTGAAAAACATAATTGCTTCCTTAATCTATCTCAGTAAGGAAAGCCAGGTAATACCACCCAAAGGACCAAGTAAAGAATGTTGGCAGCAAAGCAAAATCTTGGCCAAATTTTCCCTTCTCCTCAGGCCTCAGTCTCCCCATTTGTAAAAATCAAAGGATATAGACTGGATGATCCCTAATCTTCCTTCTAGCACTAATATTTGAGGATTCCATCCAAAGTTCAGGACAGTTAGAAAATAAGGAAAATTTGATAAAATGAATCTCAGTTATATGCACTTATCTTCCTCTCTGCCTGGGACATTTATTTACTCAGTAAACTGAAGGAGTTGGGGGGAGGAACATCTGGACTATTCTTTCCAAGGTGGAGCTGGGAAGTTCCCATCTGCTCTATATAACAGCCCCATCTCCCCCAGGCCTCCTTCTCAACTCCTCCCAGTCCCCCCCTTTCCTTTTAGCATCCTTCCTGCCAGATTTACCCAAAGCTTCCCTCAAGATTCCATCAGGCCACAGATGCAAATGCTGAGGATCTATCATCAAAGGAACTATAAGAACTGGAATATGGGGGCTCAATATAAACCTCCTCCAAGGGGCACCTGAGAGAGAGCAGAGAAGAAGACATTTTCCTGGAAGTAAACACTGAAATTGCATTGTTCTTTAGGCATCTTCTTCACCCAGCCTTGAATAGAATGAGCCTCTAGGTCCCATCATTCATCCAGGTGCCTCATTTTCTAGACAACTTTGTTATTACTGTTCTTCTCTCCTCCCTCTAATTCATAGAGTAGCAGAGTTGGAAAGGACCTTCCAACTCCTCCATTTTAAGAGGAGGAAACTAATGCTTAAAGTAGTTTTTTTAAGTGCTCAAAGCATAGAGCTAATTAGTAGCAGAACCAGGACACCATCTCTGGTGTCCTGACTGCTCTGCCTTTGTCACAATCACCTGAGGAAAATGGGGAACCTCAAGCCTGTTCATAATGCTCCTCATCAGAACATGTGGGATGGGATGGGATCTCTGATCAGCTAAGATTTCCATTTGGGATTGTATGTGGATTTTCAACAACCTAAACTTTCCCTGATCCCAAAAGCCCAGATCAGAAAATTGATTTCTTTAAGAGGGAAGTCCTAGAGGGACCCAGAAGTTGTCACCTTGACTTGTAGAATTCCAGATCCTCCTGAAAGGTGTGGAAACAGACAGAATGTTGAGTCTTGTGGCTCCCTTTTCTTTATCTTCAAATCAAAGCCTGGCTTACAGAGAGAAGGTTCTGTTCCTCAGTATCCCCTACCTTGAAAAATGTGTCCTTTGTTCCAAAATGTAACATCATCAGTAAAGAGTCTCTCAGCATCTCCTGGCAATGGCCCCTTCGTCCTTAAACACTTCTTGGGTTCTGTCAAGATTCTCTGAGCTTAGCAGTCACTCTTTCTGTTCAGCTGGATAGAATTTGGTACAAATAAGACAGAGGTCACAGGTTTCTATAGAGAGCAGTTAGTTAGCTTCTTGGAACCCACAAGCAGCTCATCCTTAGCTTCAGGTTGCTAGCTGCCTCACACCTGGATGCAGATACAAGTACAAAAGCATTTGCCAAAGTCCAACTGCCATCTCACATATGGGTGATGTTGGTCACTACCTCTGCAGACAACTGTCTCACAAATGTGCACTGTTAGTCATAAGGGGCCAGGTGAGGCAGGTGTCTCACAGATGTTGCTATTGGTCATAAGAGAACCTGGGTCAGGGGTTGTGAGGGATTCCTGGGTGAGAAGATGTGAACATATGATGCAACCCATCCCTACTACAAGAAAACAAAGCCTGCATTAACCTGGGGTCTCAAAGCATTAATGCAGCTCTCCAAGGGGGTCTCAGTGCTAGGGAGGAACTGAGGCCTGGGACACGGTCTCAGAGGAAGCCTGCAACTGAATGGGATCCTTTCCTTATACACAGGTGTGAATCCCTTCCCTGCCACCATCCCCACCCCCAAGGGTGCAGAAGATTAGTGCAAAGGAGAGAGTGAAGGGTGAGCCTCCTTTCTCCAGGTGAACCACTCCCATAGACTCCGTGGCCAGACAGCTATTCAGTGGAATTTGGGAAAGTCACTGTCCCTTACCTTGGGAAAGAAAGAACAGAGTGGGGGAAGGAGAGGAAGAGATGGAGGAGGAAGGGGAGGGCACAGACACCCAGGGGATGTGTACTGAAGCACTCAATCCAGGAAAGAGCTACTTGGTAATAGCCTAAGCACTTTCCCCTGGGAGGCTTAGTGCTTCTATGATTCCTGCCTTCTTCCCTAGCTCTGAATGGAAAGCATTAATGAAGCTATTTCCCCCTTCCCAATCCCCTCCCCGGTTCCCCATTCCCAACCAGTAAGAGGGGCTAGGAGGAGCGAGTGGAAAGGCTGGGACAGCTCCTTGACTCATTTCATCTCTGTTTTTCCCCTTTCTCCCAGGTCCCTCTCCTCCTCTGGTCCCAACACCTCTTCTCTCCTTGGCTAAGATTTTCTACACTCCACACTGCAGTCCCCTCATTCCTAGACTGGCAATGGGGCTCCCTGAGCAGCTGCTGATGGCATGCTTAGCCATGCTCTCTCTTTCAGGTAAGACATTTCATCTCTACTCAGAGTGAAGATATTATCAATAATAACAATCATGGTGATATTTGTTATCTAAATTTGCAGTTCTATAGCAGCTTTCTTTCCAAAATCTGTTCTCATGAGTTCCCTATGAGATTAGGAGGGAGGATTTTTCCCCCTTACAACATATATAGTGTATTATAATATAGATGGGAACCTTGAAACCTAGAAAGGTTAAGTGATTTAACCTTAGAGGTTAACTTCAAGGGTTAGAATCTAGATGTCCTGATTTACAGTGCTATCCATTAAAATTTACTATGTCCCTATGGGGGAAAGGGAGGGGGAGGAAAGGGTGAACAAATGAATAGAACCATAGAGACTTCTTATCCTTCCCCACACTAAGGCTAGGTTATGTGTCTAAAGGCTCTTTCAATTTTTTACTATACCCACCTACTTCCTTTCCCCAGAGCAGAACTGATTTCCATGTTTTCTGAATATCTCATTTCTTTTCCACATACCCCAATCAAGTTCAGGAGCTAGAATTAGTCAGTTGGAAAAGGAAGGGGACTGACCCAAATCTGTAGGATTTCTCAGCTTCCCCCCGTCTTTCTGTGCTTTCCTAGCCCAAGAGCAGCTAGTATGAAAATTCATAAGAGCTGGTAAGTAACTCCATTCTAAATCCTGCCCTTGAGCTCCATCTAGCTCAAGGCTCAATTGGGAAGAAGGAGCTTCCCCTAGAAAAAGAATGGAGGAGGCTATTGGAGACTTTCATGGTAGACTGGCTGGCAAGAGAGAAACATCAGGCTCCTCGGCTGCCTCCTCTGCTGTGGGAACAACAGCTGAGCCATTTGGAGCTAAGCATCTTAAGGTATTTAGTCATGTGAGGGACCCTGCACGGTCATACCTCCATTGCTAGGGCTCTCTATTAACCCCCATTGGACCCAGAGACACAGAAAGGATGGGGTCCGTGCTTCTCTCTCTAAGCTATTCCCCAATCTCATGTACTTAGCTGTTACCAGAGAAGGCAGTTCCAGCAATTTTCTCTAATCTATGTGGGGGAGAAGGGAAGAGGAAATGGAAATCCTGCCTGGGCTCTCCCAGCATCATCTTCCAGATAGATCAGATCATAAATAAGGACTTTCTCCCTATCTATGGATTCCCCATGCTCTTCCTCCTCAAGAATCCCTGAAGCGTTCATTGACTGCGGTTGAGGCTGAGAGCTCCAATCTATATATAAATATGGTGGAGACCTGCCCAAGGCTGTCAGGGATAGCTGTGGATGAATTATAGGAATAGGGAAGGGCAGCATGTCGGATGCGGCAGATGAAGAGTATGATAAACCACAGCAAGACTCTGGAGTTTAGGAAGAACATGCTTTGTGTGAGTGTATAAGTGTGAGCATCCATAAGTAGGAGGGCATGTTTGTATACAAAGGGTATGCATGAGTATATAAGTAAGTGTGCAGTTTAGGAAGAACAC
>JAJPUD010027427.1:0-15570 GCA_023553655.1 Myrmecobius fasciatus | reverse complement strand
ATTGTGAGTTTGCAGAAATGACAAATGCTGGGAGTTTCTGCCTTATGATTTTTAGTTTTTATCTTGGCAGACACTCCTTACTTTTCTGTTTCTATGCTTTTATTTGTACATAATAAGTACTTAAATAAATGCTTTTTCATTCATTGATTCATTCATCATCATTTTTATCTACTGTTCTGTCACACTCCTATCTTTATTTTGCTTCTTCTCTGCCATACTTTGTTACTACAAAATGATGGCCATTTATCTGATATACTAGCCTCTACCACCACTCTCTCTGTGCCAGTCTCTTAACTTTTTTCTTTTTTGATCTGGACCTATGTTTTCCTTTACTGGTATAGAGAACCCCTATTAAGAACACTCTGTACTAATGCAACTCTGTGAGTATTGTGGATCAGTGTTACCAAACTCAAATGGAAAGGATTTCTTCTGGTTTAAAGAACTACACATTAACATTATCTGTGTTGTATTGCATTTTTATTTATTTTGTTAAACATGCCCTAAGATTGGGGGCACTTGGAAGTTTAACTGGAAGATAGTAAACTCCTTGAGGGCAAGGAGCACAATGTTTCATAGTTGTTTTTGTATCTTTCCTGCCAGAAGAGGAATAATGGATAGGTCTTGAAAGTTGTATACTCTCAGTTTAAGTCTCATCTCTTGGCATATACTACCTGTGTGACCCTAGGCAAGTCACTTAACTTTAAAATGTTCCAGACAACCTTCACTAGTAGAGGGAGTTTTCTCCTGTTGAGAATTAGTTTTCTATGCCACTAAAATCACAAGTTTATTTCTTAACTCTGTCTCCAAAGACTAGTATGGCACTTGTAGCCCTTAATAAATGTTAGTAGATTCTGCATATTTATTGTCTGGGGTACCAGGAGTTTGAATGACCTCTCCAGCCACTTAACCAGTATGTGGCAGAAGTAGGATTTAACACACTATACCACGCTGATTTTTTCTTTTATTAACCAACATCCTTAAAAATTCTCCTGGAGAGATGTCAGTGTACTCAACCATCACCTTGACCAGCTACTCTTTCTGAATAAGAACTGCTGAGGGTGAAGGGCATCAGGTTGTACTTCTCTGTCTTTTTTTGAATGTGTGATAATGCCATATGGTGAACCAAAGCTTTTACTTTTCTCATGAAAGCACAGATAATCTTTTTTTTCTCCCCAAATCCAGTCTGTAGAGTCCAAAGTGACCTTACATCCTTGAAAAGAGAGAGACCAGAGAAATATACATGAAAGGATGATTTGATCTTTTTTTAATTAATTTTAATTAATTAATTAATTAATTAATTTTTTATTTTATTTTTTTTATTGAAGCTTTTTATTTGTATAACATATGTATGGGTAGTTCCCCAACGTTGATCTTTACAAAGCTTTCCATTACAAATTTTACACCCAGTCCCCTCCCCTCCCCTAGATGTCAGGAAGTCCACTACATGCTAATAATGTTGAAATGCTTGAGAAGTTATGCAAGAAAAATCCTACCTACAAGAAAAAAAAAAAGAATCAGAGAAAGGCAACACAATGCAAACAAATGTCAGTAGAGATCATGAAAATGTTACGTTGTGGTCCATATTTCATTTCCCTCTCTCTGGGTGTATATGCTTTTCTTCAGTGAACAATTGGAACTGATTTGAGACAATTCTTTGTTGCAGAGAGCCATGTCCATCAGAATTGATCATCATGTAATACTGTTGTTGCTGTGTATGTTGATCTCCTGGTTCTGCTCGTTTCACTCAGCATCAGTTCATGCAAGTCTCTCCAGGCCTCTCTGAAATCGTCCTGCTGGTCGTTTCTTACAGAGCAATAATATTCCATAACATTCATATACCATAATTTATTCAGCCACTCTCCAATTGATGGGCATCCCTTCAGTTTCCAGTTTCTAGCCACCACAAAAAGGGCTGCCACAAACATTCTTGCACATGTGGGTCCCTTTCCCTCCTCTAAGATCTCTTTGGGATATAGGCCCAGTAGAAACACTGCTGGGTCAAAGGGTATGCACAGTTTGACAACTTTTTGGGCATAGTTCCAAGTTGCTCTCCAGAATGGTTGGATCCGTTCACAGTTCCACCAACAATGTATCAGTGTCCCAGTTTTCCCACATCCCCTCCAACATTCGTTGTTATCTTTTCCTGTCATTTTAGCCAATCTGACAGGTGTGTAGTGGTATCTCAGAGTTGTCTTAATTTGCATTTCTCTGATCAATAGTGATTTGGAGCAACTTTTCATATGACTACAGATGGTTTTAATTTCATCATCTGAAAATTGTCTGTTCATATCCCTTGACCACTTATCTATTGAAGAGTGGCTTGAATTCTTATATATATGAGACAATTCTCTATAAATTTTAGAAATGAGGCCTTTATCAGAACCATTAAATGTAAAGATGATTTCCCAATTTGATGCTTCCCTCCTAATCTTGTCTGCATTTGTTTTTTTTTTTTTTTTGTACAGAAACTTTTTAACTTAAAATAATCAAAATTATCCATCTGGTGTTCAATTAGGACTTCCAGGTCTTCTTTGGACATAAATTTATTCCATCTCCACAGGTCTGAGAGATAAATTATATTACGTTCCTCTAACCTGCTTACAAAGTCCCTCTTTATATCTAGATCATGAACCCATTTAGATCTTATCTTGGTATGTGGTATTAGGTATGGGTCAAGCCCCAATTTCTTCTACATTAGTTTCCAATTTTCCCAGCAGTTTTTGCCAAATAGTGAGTATTTATCCCAAAAGCTGGGGTCTTTGGGTTTATCGAATACTAGATTGTTAAGGTTATTGCCTAGATTGTCCTGATATCCTATCCTGTGCCACTGATCGACTGCTCTATTTCTTAGCCAGTACCAAACGGTTTTGATGACCGCTGCTTTATAATATAGTTTTAGATCTGGTACAGCAAGGCCACCTTCATCCGCCTTTTTTTTCATTAATCCCCTTGAAATCCTTGACCTTTTGTTCTTCCAAATGAACTTTGCTACTATTTTTTCTAGATCTGTAAAATAATTTCTTGGGAGTTTGATTGGTATGGCACTAAATAAGTAGATTAGTTTGGGTAGTATTGTCATTTTTATTATGTTCGCTCTGCCTACCCATGAGCACTTAATATTTTTCCAATTGATTAGATCTGATTTTATTTGTGTGGAAAGTGTTTTGTAATTTAGTTCGTATAGTTTCTGATTTTTCCTTGGCAGATAGATTCCCAAATATTTTATCCTATCATCTGCTATTTGGAATGGAATTTCTTTTTGTATCTCCTGCTGCTGAACTTTGTTGGTAATATATAAGAATGCTGATGATTTATGTGGATTAATTTTGAATCCTGCAACTTTGCTAAAATTGTGAATTGTTTCTAGTAGTTTTTTAGTTGAGTCTCTAGGGTTCTCTAAGTATACCATCATGTCATCTGCAAAGAGTGATAATTTGGTTTCTTCATTACCTACTCTGATTCCTTTTATCTCTTTTTCTTCTCTTATTGCTAAAGCTAACATTTCTAATACAATATTAAATAGTAATGGTGACAGTGGGCAGCCTTGTTTCACTCCTGATCTTATGGGGAATGGTTTTAGTTTGTCTCCATTACATATGATGCTTGCTGATGGTTTTAAATAGATGCTACTGATCATTTTAAGGAAAAGCCCATTTATTCCTATACTCTCTAGTGTTTTTAATAGGAAAGGGTGTTGGATTTTGTCAAAGGCTTTTTCTTCATCTATTGAGATAATCATATGGTTTTTGTTAATTTGATTATTAATATAATTAAATATGCTGATAGTTTTCCTAATATTGAACCAGCCCTGCATCCCTGGTATAAATCCTACTTGGTCATAGTGTACTATCCTGGGGATGACTTTCTGTAATCTCATTGCTAATATCTTATTTAAAATTTTTGCATCAATGTTCATTAGGGAAATTGGTCTATAGTTTTCTTTGTCAGTTTTTACCCTACCTGGTTTAGCTATCAGCACCATATCGGTCTCATAAAAGGATTCTGGCAGTATACCTTCTGTCCCTATTTTCTCAAATAGTTTGTGTAGTATTGGAATCAATTGTTCTTTGAATGTTTGGTAGAATTCACATGTAAATCCATCTGGCCCTGGAGATTTTTTCTTAGGGAGTTGGTTAATGGCTTGTTCTATTTCTTTTTCTAATATGGGACTATTTAAATAATTTATATCCTCTTCTGTTAACCTCGGCAATCTATATTTTTGTAGATATTCCTCCATTTCATTTAGATTATCAAACTTACTGGCATAAAGTTGGGCAAAGTAACTCCTAATTATTGCTCTGATTTCCTCTTCATTGGAGGAAAGTTCTCCCTTATCATTCTTGAGACTAACAATTTGATTTTCCTCTCTCCTTTTTCTTATCAAATTAACTAAAGGCTTATCTATTTTGTTGGTTTTTTCATAGAACCAACTCTTAGTTTTATTTATTAACTCAATAGTTTTCTTGTTTTCGATTTTATTAATTTCTCCTTTTACTTTTAGAATTTCCAATTTGGTATTTAATTGAGGGTTTTTAATTTGTTCTTTTTCTAGTTTTTTTAATAATAAGCCCAATTCATTGATCTTTTCTTTCTCTATTTTATGCAAGTAAGCATCTAGAGATATAAAATTGCCCCTTATAACCGCTTTGGCCGTATCCCACAAATTTTGGTATGTTGTCTCCTTATTGTCATTCTCCTGGATGAAGTTATTGATTGTGTCTATGATTTGCTCTTTCACCCATTCATTCTTCAGGATTAGATTATTTAATTTCCAATTACCTTTTGGTTTATTTTCTCCTGGACTTATATTGCATGTGATTTTTATTGCATCATGATCTGAAAAGGATGCATTTACTATTTCTGCCTTTCTGCATTTGATTTTAAGGTTTTTATGCCCTAATATATGGTCAATTTTTGTATATGTTCCATGGACTGCTGAGAAAAAAGTAAACTCTCTACTGTCTCCATTCAACTTTCTCCATAGATCTATCATACCTAACTTTTCTAACAATTGGTTTATCTCCCTAGTTTCTTTCTTGTTTATTTTGTGGTTTGATTGATCTAATTCTGAGAGAGCAAGGTTGAGATCCCACACTAGTCGAGTTTGGCTATCTATTTCTTCTTGCATCTCTTTTAATTTCTCCCCTAGGAATTTGTGTGCTATTGCACTTGGTGCATATATATTTAATATAGATATTGCTACATTATCTATGGTACCCTTTAATAAAATGTAGTTTCCTTCCTTATCTCTTTTGATTAGATCTATCTTGGCTTTTACTTGATCTGAGATAAGGATTGCTACCCCTGCTTTTTTTTGTTCACCTGAAGCATAATATTTTCTGCTCCAGCCGTTCACCTTCATTCTGTATGTGTCACTATGTTTTAAATGTGTTTCTTGTAGACAACATATTGTGGGATTCTGGTTTTTAATCCAGTCTGCTATCCGCTTCTGCTTTATGGGAGAGTTCATCCCATTCACATTCACAGTTAGAATAACTAATTCTTTATTTCCTGCCATCTTATTTACCCAAGTTATGTTTTCCCCTTTCCTTTCCCCTTTCTCCCTTCTCCCCTCCTCAATACTTTGCTTTTGATGACCCCTCCCCCAAACAATACTCCCCTTTCCTTTCCCCTTTCTCCCTTCCCCCCTCCTCAGTACTTTGCTTTTGATGACCCCTCCCCCAAACAATACTTCACCCTTTAGATCCCCTCCCCCTGTTTTTACTCCTTTCCCCTGATTCTTCTATTTTTCCTTCTATTAGTTTGTCCCTTACTTTTCCTCCTTTTCCTCCCACTTCCCTCTAGCAACAGACAAGTTTCTATATGAAATCAAATGTGTGATATACACTTTTAGAGCCCAACCTGATGAGAGTAAGATTTACACAGTGCTCATCTCCCTCCCCTCTTTCTCTCAATTATATTAGGTTTTCTTTGCCTCTTCAAGTGATTTTAACCTTGTTTTTACCTCCTTTTTTTTTTAGATCTTATTTTACCACTTTTTCCCTCTTTTCCCCAGTATGACAACATTTTCCCCTCTAGTTCTCTTTTTCATATTATCAAAGTAATATCTAGTTAATTATACCCCCAAACTTTGAGTATCTCCCTAGTAAAAATAAAGTTCTCAAGAGACTTTCCCTTTTTACCTTTTTATGCATCTCTTGAGTTCTGTGTTTGGATGTCGAATTTTTTGTTCAGATCCGGTCTTTTCATTAGAAATAGGTGAAATTCACCTATATCATTGAATGACCATCTTCTTCCCTGGAGGATAATGCTCATTCTAGCTGGATAGGTTATTCTTGGCTGTAATCCAAGTTCCTTTGCCCTTCGATCCTTCAGTGTGGAAGCTGACAAATCCTGTGTGATTCTAATTATTGAACCTCGGTATTTGAATTGTTTCTTTCTAGCTGCTAGCAGAATCTGTTCCTTGGTGCTATAGTCCTGAAATTTAGCCACGATATTCCTTTGGGTCTTAATTTTGGGGTCTCTTTCAGGAGGTGATCGGTGAATTCTTTCAATGGTGATTTTGCCCTTTGATTCTACCATCTCAGGGCAGTTTTCTTTCAGGATTTCCTGGAAGATAGTGTTTAGATTTTTTTTTTCATCATGGCTTTCATGAAGTCCAATAATCCTTAGATTGTCTCTCCTAGATCTATTTTCCAAGTCGGTTGTTTTTCCTAGGAGATATTTCATATTTTCTTCTAATTTTTTATTTTTTTGTTTTTGTTTGACTGATTCTTCAAGTCTTAGTGAGTCATTCACTTGCATTTGTTCAATTCTTATTTTTAAAGTGTTGTTTTCTTCAGTTACCTTTTTAAGCTCCCTTTGTAACTGGCCAATTTGTTCATTGCACTCTTTTTCCACTTCACTAATTTTATTTTTTAATAAATTGGTGTCTTTTTCATATCTCTTTTGCAGGGTATCATATCCTTCTTGCACTGATTTCAGTTTATTTTCCCATTTATCCTCCAGCTCTCTTTTGAGGTTCTTTATGCAGTCTTCCAGAAAGGCCTTTTGAAAAGGGGACCAGTGATGGTCCTGGCTGATGTTCTCTGGATTTTTGTCTAAAGAAACCTCTGTATCTGAGGTCGTTTCTTTGCCTTGATAAAAGCTGTCTATGGTGAGAGCTCTCTTTTGCTTCTTCATCATATTTTTTTTTTTTTTTAGACAGTGTGGATATCTCTTTAAGGCAGGGGAAAAAAAAAGCGGCAGCTGCAAAAAGCTTTGCCCTGGGGCACTTCGGCGAGTTGACTTAAGGTGCTGGGCCGGTGGGGGCTAGGACTAAGTCCGAATTACTCCTTAAACAAGGCAAGTCTGCCAGAACACCTGCCCCCAATCAGGGCAGAGTGTCCCGAGTGCCTCAGAAAAACTCCAGGTGTTTGGAATTTGGAGTTTTGGAGTTTGGAATTTCTTCCAGGATGAGCTGAGCTGAGTCCCACCCTCACTTCCGGCCTGCACAGTTGTAGTCTATTTATCTCTCTGTCCGAGTCTGACTAACCTGATATGAAGTTATCCAGAGAGCCGTGCCCAAATATTTCTGAGTTCGTTGACTTGAAGATCAGTTCGGAGGCTTATTTTATTGTTGATTTGAGAGAAGATCGGAGGAGAGGCAGAAAGTCACCTTTTCACTCCGACATCTTGGCTCCGCCCTTCCCGCCCCCCCCATGATTTGATCTTCTAGCAGAAAATCAGCACAGAGATATCAGATTTTTCTTTGACAAAGAGAAAAACTTAACTTTCAAAAGGATAATATTTCTTATTGGATCTGGGAACTAAGTGTCACATGCTAGAAATTCAACTGTTTTTCTTGCAGTTTTTCAGTATCAATCTTATTTCAAAGCTAGAATCTTTGTGGTAATTTTACATTTTTGCAAAATGAGTGACAATAAGTTGTGTTAAGTACTGAGGGGCCTTTTTGGTATTGTATTTGATGAGTAAATGATTAGGTTTAGACCTCCTTTTCCTTATGCAAATATTTAATTTAGAGAGAGAAGGAGAGGAAAGACAAAAGAGACAGACAGAGAAACAAAGAGAGACAGAGAGACATACACAGACAGAGACACAGAGAATGAGAGGGGGGGGAGAGAAGAAGTGAGAAAGGAAGGGAAGAAGAGAGGGAGGAAGTGAAGGAAGGGAGGAGAGAGGGAGAAGAAAAGGAAGGGAGAGGAAGAGAGAGAGAGGGAAAGGGAGAAGGAGAGGGATAGTGAGAAATGGAGAGAGAGAAAGAGGGGAGAGGGAGAGTGGAAGAGGGGGAGAGGGAGAGGGAGAAAGAGACAGAGAAAGAGAGAGATATGGAGACAGAGATATATACACACAGACAGAGAGACAGACGCATACACCCAGAGAGACAAAGAGAAACACAGCAGACAGAGAGAGAGGGAAGGAAAGATAGAGAGAACGAGAAAGATGGAGACAGAGAGGGAAAAGGAGAGAGACAGATAGAGGGAGAGACAGACACAAACAGAGAAATAGAGGGAGAGAGAAAGACACACACAAAGAGAGATAGACACAGAGATACAGAGAGATAGACAGACAAAGAGAAGGGGGGAAGGAGAAGGAGGGAGAATAAGAGAGAGTGAGAGAGAGAGAGAAAGAGAGAGAGATACTAAGAGAGAAAGACAGAGTGAAACACACAGAGACTGAGAGACACACACAGAGACAGAGAGAGACAGAGAGAATAGAGAGTACTTATTATGTGACAGGTGCTATGGTTTATGGATAAAAGTACTAGTGAGCAAGGATAATCCCTGTTCTCAGGCTGCTTACATTCTAGTGGAGAAAGACAGCATATAAAAAGCTGCCAGAAAGGGAGTGGTGAGTGTTATGGTGTAATATCTCAGAAGGACATGTCTGTGAGCATTCAGGAATGGAAGATAGTCAATTTTTTTGGTGAGGGTGGGGCTTAAGTTCTAAGATAGATTCTGTTTTACTGCTATATCCTGTTGGGCTAACTAAGCCAGGAAGAAGGCTATGTTAACCCAGCACTGGAAGTCAGTCAGAAACACTAGCCCCAGGGCAAACTAAAGTGGCTGTCATCCCTTTGCCTCAAGAGCAGATCTCAACCTTTTAAAAAAATGAGCAAAAAAGCAAAAAGAACTCTGACCATAGACAACTTTTATGGAGAGAGAGAACAGACTTCAAATCCTGAAGTTCCTAAAGGCAAACCAACTCCAGATGCAGCCCCAAAGGTAGATATGAATTGGTCCACATTTCACAAGGCTATCTCAAAAAGGATTTTTTTTTTCTCACAGTTTGAGTCAGTTAAAATTTGATTTTTATGACAGAAGTTTTCAAATTAAAAAAAACATTTAAGTTTTTTTATTTGTATAACACATGTATGGGTAGTTCTTCAACATTGATTCTTACAAAGCTTTCCTTTACAAATTTTCCCCCTAGATGGCAGGAAGTCCACTACATGTTAATTATATTAAAATACTTGACAAGTCGAATATATGTATACATATTTCCAAACATCTTGCTGTGCAAGAAAAATCGTATCTACGTGAACAAAAAATATCTGAGAAAGGAATCCCAATGCAAGTAAACATCGATAGAGATCATGGAAATGATATGTTGTGGTCCAAATTTCATATCCCTCTCTCTGGGTGTATATGGCTTTCTTCACTGAACAATTGGAACTGGTTTGAAACATTTCATTGTTGAAGAGAGCTATGTCCAACAGAATTGATCATCATATAGTATTGTTGCCGTGAATAATGATCTCCTGGTTATGCTGATTTCACTCAGTATCAGTTCATACAAGTCTCTCCAGGCCTCTCTGAAATCATCCTGCTGGTCGTTTCTTACAGAACAATAATATTCCATAACATTCATATACCACAATTTATTCAGCCACTCTCCAACTGATGGGCATCCATTCAGTTTCCAGTTTCTAGCCAGTACAAAAAGGGCTGCCACAAACATTCTTGCACATGTGGGGCCCATTCCTTCCTTTAAGATATCTTTGGGATATAAGCCCAATAGAAACACTTCTGGGTCAAAGGGTATGCACAGTTTGATAATTTTTTGAGCATAGTTCCAAATTGCTCTCCAGAATGGTTGGATCCGTTCACAGCTCCACCAACAATGCATCAGTGTCCCAGTCTTCCCACATCCCCTCCAGCATTCATCTTTATCTTTTCCTGTCATTTTAGCCAATCTGACAGGTGTGTAGTGGTACCTCAGAGTTGTCTTAATTTGCATTTCTCTGATCAATAGTGATTTGGAGCACCTTTTCATGTGACTAGAAATAGTTTTAATTTCTTCATCTGAAAATTGTCTGTTCATATCTTTTGACCATTTATCAATTGGAGAATGGCTTGAATTCTTAGTCAATTCTCTATATATTTTAGAAATGAGGCCTTTATCAGAACCTTTGAATGTGAAGATGATTTCCCAATTTGATGATTCCCTCCTAATCTTGACTGCATTGGTTTTGTTTGTACAGAAACTTTTTAACTTAATATAGTCAAAAATATCTATATGGTGTTCAATTAAGAGTTCCAGTTCTTCTTTGGACATAAATTTATTCCATCTCCACAGGTCTGAGAGGTAAACTATATGATGTTCCTCTAATTTACTTATCTTATCTTGGTATGTAGTGTTAGGTGTGGGTCAAGCCCTAGTTTCTTTCATACTAGTTTCCAATTTTCCCAGCAGTTTTTGCCAAATAGTGAGTACTTGTCCCAAAAGCTGGGGTCTTTGGGTTTATCAAACACAAAATAACTTTAGCAATTTAATGTTTGATAAACTCAAAAAGGATTTTAAAAGAGAATTGGAAAAAAATGGGGAAAGGAAATGAGATCTGGAAAAGTGTATGAAAAAGGATATGGAAAAGGAAAAAACAGAAATCATTTAAAGAAAACTCCTTAAAAATAGATTTGATGAAATGGGAAAAGCATATAACTCCCTACAAAATAGAGCTGATAAAATGGAAAAAGCATATAATTCCTTACAAAATAGATGAAAAAGATACCAATTTGTTGAAAAACAGAATTTGTGAAATGGGAAAAATACAATGAAGAAAACAATTCAATTTGCTAAATAGAAAAGGAACTAAAAAAGGCAACTGAGGAAAATAATACACTAACAATTAGCACTGAACAAATGGAAGTGAATGACTCAATAAGACTTTAAGAATCAGTCAAATAGAACCAAAAAATGAAAAAAAAAGAAGAAAATATGAAATACCTCCTAGGAAAAACAACTGACCTGGAAAACACATCTAGGAGAGACAATCTAAGGAATATTGGACTTCCTGAAAGCCATGATGAAAAAAAGATCCTAGACATTATCTTACAGGAAATAATAAAGGAAAACTGCTCTGATGTTGTAGAATCAGAAGGTAAATTAGCCACTAAAAGAATTCACTGAACATTTCCTGAAAGAGACCCCAAAATGAAAACTCCAAGGAATATCATGCCTAAATTTCAGAACTATTGGACCAAGTTAAAAATATTGCAAGCTTTCAGAATGAAACAATTCAAATACCAAGAAGCCACAATCAGGATTACCTAGGACCTAGCAGCTCCCAGTTTAAAGGATCGAAGGACCTGGAATCTGATATTCAAAAAGGCAAAGGAACTTGGATTACACCCAAGGATAAACTATCCAGATAAAATGAGCATTATCTTTCAGGGAAGGAGATGGACATTCAGTGATACAGGTAAATTTTATTTATTCGTGATGAAAAGACCAGAGCTGAACCAAAAATTTGATCTCCAAATACAGAACTGAAGCATAAAACAGTAAAAAGGAAAGAACTCTTTTGAACTATATTTCTGTTATGGGTATACTTAGAGAGTGTGCATATAATTTGATTTTATTATGATAATGAGAAAAAGAAACTAGAGGTAGACAGGGGATTGTAATGAAAAAAGAGGAAAATGGAAGTAAAATGAAGGAAATTATATCTCACAAAGGGGGAAAGAGGACCTCTTATAATTGAAGGAAAGAAGGGAGGGGGGTGGGCAATGTATGAATATTACTCTCACCAGATTTGGATCAAAGAGAGAATATCAGACATAATTTGTTTCACAAAGAAACTTGTCTCACTTATATGGAAGTGGGAGGGGAAAGGGTAAATAAATTAGGAAGACTAATAGAAGGGAAAACAGAAGCAGTAGGGGAAAGGTGTAAGAAATGGGAAGGGGCTCTAAAGAATGAGGGCTGTTTTAGAGATGTGGTGGTCAGAAGCAAAATACTGAGAAGAGAGGAAAGGGGAAAGGAAAAAGAAAAACATAACTTGGAGTAAATAAGATAGAAAACATAGAATTAGTTATTTTAATTGTGAATGGAATGAACTCTCCCATAAAACTGAAATAGATAGCAGACTGGATTAAAAGTTTACAGAATGTTTTTTATGATGAAACATGTTTTCATATGTTGTTTATAAGAAACACATTTAAAGCAGAGTAATGCATACAGAGTGAAAGTAAAGGACTGGAGCAGAATCTCTTATGCTTCAGGTGAAGTAAAAAAAGGATCCATCCTGATCTCAGATTCAACAAAAGCAAAAATAGATTTCATTAAAAGAGATAAGGAAGGAAACTATGTATTGCTAAAGGGTGACATAGATAATGAAGTATTATCAATACTAAACATATATGCACCAAATGGTATAGCATCCAAATTCCTAGAGGAGAAATTAAGAGAGTTGTAAGAAGAAATAGACAGCAAAATTATAGCAGTGAAGGATCTCAACCTTGCTCTCTCAGAACTAGATAAATTGAACCACAAAATGAATAAGAAAGAAGTTAAGAAAGTAAATAGAATTTTAGAAGAGTTAGGTATTATAGATCTTTGGAGAAAATTGAATGGAGACAGAAAAAGATTATACTTTTTTTTCAGTGGTTCATGGAACTTATACAAAAATTGACCATGTATTAGGGCATAAAAACGTCAAAATCAAATGCAGAAAGACAGAAATAGTAAATGTATTTTTAGTGATCACAATGCAATAAAAATCACATGCAATAAAAGGCTAGGGGAAAATAGACCAAAAAAATTTACTGGAAACTAAATAATCGAATCCTAAAGAATGAATGGGTGAAACAACAAATCATAGACACAATTAATAACTTCATCCAAGAGAATGACAATAATGAGACAACATAAAAAAATTTGTGGGTTGTAGCCAAAGCAGTTATTAGGGGAAATTTTATATCTCTAGATGCTTACTTGCATAAAATAAAGAGAAGATCAATGAATTGTGCTTACAACTAAAAAAGCTAGAAAAAGAACAAATTAAAACCCCTCAATTAAACACCAAATTTGAAAATAAAAGGGGAAATTAATAAAATTGAAAGTAGAAAACTATTAATTAATAAATAAAATTAAGAGATGGCTTTATGAAAACATCAACAAAATACATAAACCTTTAGTTAATTTCATTAGAAAAAGGAAAGAAGAAAATCAAATTTTCTCAAAAATGAAAAGGGAGAATTTTCCACCAAATGAAGAGAAAATTAGAGCAATAATTAGGAGTTATTTTGCCCAACTTTATGTCAATAAATTTGATAATCTAGGTGACATGGAAGAATATCTACAAAAATATAGATTGCCCAGGTAATCAGAAGAGGAAAAAATTATTTAAATAGTCTCATTATAGAAAAAAGAAATAGAACAAGTTATTAATCAGCTCCCTAGGAAAAAATCTTCAGGGCCAGATGGATTTATATGTGAATTCTACCAAACATTTAAAGAACAATTAACTCCATTACTATGTACACTATTTGAAAAAAAAAATAAGGAAATAAGGACAATAACCACATTCCTTTTATGACACAGATATGGTGCTAATAGGTAAACCAGGTTAAGGTGAAAACAGAGAAAGAAAATTATATACCAATTTTCCTAATGAATACTGATACAACAATCTTAAATGAAATATTAGCAAAGAGATTACAGAAAGTCATCCCCATGATAATATGCCATGACCAAGTAGAATTTATACCAGGAATGATGTGCTGGTTCAATATTAGGACAACTATTAGCACAATTGATTATATCAATAAGCATACTAACAAAAATCTTATAATCTCAATAGATGCAGAAAAAGCATTTGATAAAATCCAACACCCATTCCTATAAAGAATATAGGAATAAATGCCCTTTTCTTAAAATGATCAGTATCATCTATTTAAAAACATCAGTAAGCATCATATAGAATGGGGACAAACTAGAACCATAACCAATAAGATCGGGGTGAAACAAGGTTGCCCACTATCACCATTATTATTCAATATCGTATTAGAAATGTTAGTTTTGGCAGTAAAAGAAAAAAAAAAGAGATTAAAAGAATTAGAGTAGTTAATGAAGAAACCAAAGTCTATTGGAATTGCTTTGCATCACTGAACTACTGAACTAAGTCTTTCATAGTTGATCATCATACATTCTTGCTGTTGCCCAGTAAAATTGTGTACAAGGTATTCCTAGATCAGCTGGTTTTGCTTAGCATCAGTTCATGTAAATCTTTCCAGGTCTTTCTACAATCAGTTTTTTCATCATTTTTAATAGAACAATAATAACCCATTACTTTCATATGCCATAATATATTCAGTCATTCCCCAACTCATTTGAGGAAAAAGCTTTGCAAAGGACCCCACAACTATGAACTAAGTTTCTTCACATCTTTTTCTTGGTCCAATTATCTCCCCTGTTTCAGGTACAGAGAATCACAAAATCTCAGAATTGGAAGGGACCTCATGAATAACTTCATGTAACCCATATAATTAAATCATAATTCTCATTATAACATGCTTAACAAACAATCATTTGCCTAAGTCTCCGCTGAGTATGAAGCCCACTACTTTTCAAGACAGTCTCTTTCACTTTGTGATGGCGCTATTGTTAGGAAGTTTTCCTAACAGCAAGCCTGAATTTACTGCAAATTCTAATAGGTCTGGCTACTGGGATCAAGAAGTTGTCTAATCTACTGTGTAACAGTCATTTTAATACTTGAAGATAGGTGTCCTGGATTCCCACCCCATTCCCCACATACACATGCACATATTCACCCCATTATTTTCTTGATTTTATTTTTAAACTTAGGGAATAAACTGTGATATTTAACCTGGGCAGCTGTAATTCTTTCCAGCCGGGTTTTTTTAGAAATGTTTAAAGATGTCTGAAACTCCCTAATTTAATTTGTTTTTTAATGTTTCTTAAAAGCACACTATAAGATCATAACCTGATTTGTCACCCATTCAGAAGCTAAATATAGATAATGATACAAGAGGTTAATATTGCTCAGCAGCGAGCATTTCTTCCAAGAAAAAATACATCACTAGAGGTAAGCCAGCTTCTCCCCAACAGTTTGGGTAAACAAGGCACACAGAAATTATTTCAGGATGTTGTAGAAACCCAATTGTCCCCTGAGTCAGGCTCATGGGGGACATTCTGCATCAAGGAGTAATTGGAAGTTGGAGTTAGTGACAGAGGAAAGAGAAAGCTGAATTTTAGCCCACTTACTATCTGTAGGTAAGCATCTCTGTAGGAAAGGCCATTGTCAATAGCATTCATGCTGCTTCTGGAATTATTTCTAAGGGCAGAATCCAGACCATGGTATAACGA
>JAJPUD010027426.1:0-15570 GCA_023553655.1 Myrmecobius fasciatus | reverse complement strand
AGATGGATTTACATGTGAATTCTACCAAACATTCAAAGAACAATTAACTCCAATACTACACAAATTATTTGAGAAAATAGGGAGAGAAGGTATATTGCCAAATTCCTTCTATGAGACCGATATAGTGCTGATAGCTAAACCAGGTAGGGTGAAAACAGACAAAGAAAACTATAGACCAATTTCCCTAATGAATATTGATGCAAAAATTTTAAATAAGATATTAGCAATGAGATTACAGAAAGTCATCCCCAGGATAGTACACTATGACCAAGTAGGATTTATACCAGGGATGCAGGGCTGGTTCAATATTAGGAAAACTATCAGCATAATTAATTATATTAATAACCAAACTAACAAAAACCATATGATTATCTCAATAGATGCAGTTTTTTTTTTTTTTTTTTTTTTTTTTTTTTTCCTATTAAAAACACTAGAGCGTATAGGAATAAATGGGCTTTTCCTTAAAATGATCAGTAGCATCTATTTAAAACCATCAGCAAGCATCATATGTAATGAAGACAAACTAAAACCATTCCCAATAAGATCAGGAGTGAAACAAGGCTGCCCACTGTCACCATTACTATTTAATATTGTATTAGAAATGTTAGCTTTAGCAATAAGAGAAGAAAAAGAGATAAAAGGAATCAGAGTAGGTAATGAAAAAACCAAATTATCGCTCTTTGCAGATGACATGATGGTATGCTTGTCGTGTCCTAGAGACTCAACTAAAAAACTACTAGAAACAATTCACAACTTTAGCAAAGTGGCAGGATTCAAAATTAATCCACATAAATCATCAGCATTTTTATATATTACCAACAAAGTTCGGCAGCAAAAGATACAAAAAGAAATTCCATTCCAAATAACAGATGATAGGATAAAATATTTGGGAATCTATCTGCCAAGGAAAAGTCAGAATCTATACGAACTAAACTACAAAACACTTTCCACACAAATAAAATCAGACCTAATCAATTGGAAAAACATTAAGTGCTCATGGGTAGGCAGAGTGAATATAATAAAAATGACAATACTACCCAAACTAATCTACTTATTTAGTGCCATACCAATCAAACTCCCAAGAAATTATTTTACAGATCTAGAAAAAAATAGTAGCAAAGATCATTTGGAAGAACAAAAGGTCAAGGATTTCAAGGGGATTAATGAAAAAAAAGGCAGATGAAGGTGGCCTTGCTGTACCAGATCTAAAACTATATTATAAAGCAGCGGTCATCAAAACCATTTGGTACTGGCTAAGAAATAGAGCAGTCGATCAATGGCACAGGATAGGTTATCAGGACAATCTAGGCAATAACCTTAACAATTTAGTGTTTGATAAACCCAAAGACCCCAGCTTTTGGGATAAGTACTCACTATTCGGCAAAAACTGCTGGGAAAACTGGAAACTAGTGTGGAAGAAATTAGGGCTTTTCCCACATCTAACACCACATACCCAAGATAAGATCTAAATGGGTTCAAGATCTAGATATAAAGAGTGATTTTGTAAGCAAGTTAGAGAAACGTAATATAGTTTACCTCTCAGACCTGTGGAGATGGAATAAATTTATGTCCAAAGAAGATCTGGAACTCCTAACTGAACACCAGATGGATAATTTTGATTACATTAAGTTAAAAAATTTCTGTACAAATAAAACTAATGCAGACAAGATTAGGAGGGAAGCATCAAACTGGGAAAACATCTTTACATTTAATGGTTCTGATAAAGGTCTCATTTCTAAAATATATAGAGAATTGTCTCATATATTTAAGAATTCAAGCCACTCTTCAATAGATAAGTGGTCAAGGGATATGAACAGACAATTTTCAGATTATGAAATTAAAACCATCTCTAGTCATATGAAAAGTTGCTCCAAATCACTATTGATCAGAGAAATGCAAATTAGGACAACTCTGAGGTACCACTACACACCTGTCAGATTGGCTAAAATGATAGGAAAAGATAACAATGAATGTTGGAGGGGATGTGGGAAAACTGGGACACTAATACATTGTTGGTGGAATTGTGAACGGATCCAACCATTCTGGAGAGCAATTTGGAGCTACGCTCAAAAAGTTATCAAACTGTGCATACCCTTTGACCCAGCAGTGTTTCTATTGGGCCTATATCCCAAAGAGATCTTAGAGGAGGGAAAGGGACCCACATGTGCAAGAATGTTTGTGGGAGCCCTTTTTGTAGTGGCTAGAAACTGGAAACTGAATGGATGCCCATCAATTGGAGAGTGGCTGAATAAATTATGGTATATGAATGTTATGGAATATTATTGTTCTGTAAGAAACGACCAGCAGGACGATTTCAGAGAGGCCTGGAGAGACTTACATGAACTGATGCTGAGTGAAACGAGCAGAACCAGGAGATCATTATACACAGCAACAACAATACTATATGATGATCAATTCTGAGGTCCATGGCTCTCTGCAACAAAGAAATGTCCCAAAACAGTTCCAATTGTTCACTGAAGAAAACCATATTCACCCAGAAAGAGGGATATGAAATATGGACCACAACATAACATTTTCATGACCTCTATTGATGTTTGCTTGCATTGTGTTGCCTTTCTCTGATTTTCTTTTTTTTTTCTTGTAGATAGGATTTTCCTTTCATAACTTGTCAAGTATTTTAACATTATTAACATGTAGTGGACTTCCTGCCATCTAGGGGAGGGGAGGGGACTGGGGGTAAAAGTTGTAATGGAGAGCTTTGTAAAGATCAATGCTGGGGAACTACCCATACATATGTTATACAAATAAAAAGCTTTAATAAAAAAATAATAATAAGTTTCTGAGTCTGAAATATCTGAGGTCATATTATTCAGGAATCTTTCTAGAACTAGATTACTGCTCCTATGAATTGACTAGAGTAGAAGCTAACATCAAAGTATTTTCCCCATAATTGCTTAATAATGTAATTATTTTCCCACTTATACTCAAGATATCAGAACCACAAATAAAAATATTAATATGTAATTTCCTTTTCCTTCCTTAGAATATTACAGGAAATGATTAGTGAACATTACAAGACCTCAAGGTTCTCATGAAAATTAAGATATCTAAGCCAATTTGCCCAAGGTGGCCTGAATTATTTTTCATTTTATATCAAAATGACATCTTGAAAGGAAAAGGTATTCTGTACCTAGTTCCAAAAAGTGGGGCTTCTGGGTAGCACAATGGATAAACAGAAAGTCAGACCTGGAATCAGAAAGATTTATCTTCCTGAGTTCAAATCTGGCTTCAAAGACTTCCTAGCTAGGTGATTCTGAGCAAATCATTTGGTCCTGTTTGCCTCAGTTTCCTCATCTGTAAAATTAGTCAAAGAAGGAAATGGAGAGCTCCTCCAGTATCTTTGCCAAGAAAAACCTAAATTGGGTCATGAAGAGTCAGACATGATTAAAAATGACTGAAGAACAAAGAAAAGGAATGAAGTATGTAGCATTTTATAGGGTATCAAAATGTTGCTTTTCAAAATCAAGTGTTTTATCATTATATTTACAGAAAGTCTACAAAATGAGAACTATCCAAACACTTATGGACCAATGACTACCAAGGTAATAGAAAGAGGTAAATACTAGAAATTAAGGGAAAGGCATGGAAAATTTCAGAACATTGCCAAAGGTGAGTCAAATACAAGGATATGGTTAAGGTAACTTAGATTTTAACCATGCCATCCTATGAATTCCAAATTTCACTTAAATTCATCATGGTCAAGCCTAAAAGTAAAAGAAACAAATTTTCTCTTTAAAAAGATACTCAAAGAATGCTCCAAATACAAACTCAGGGCATTGAGTAGCCTGCCAAGAAATTCCAAGATGGCATAGGCAGAAATTAACAATTCATTATCAGACACTGGCAGGACTGTCTAGAAAACAGAGAAAGCAGGAGATGTCAAAACCTTAATCTTGTCTCTATCACAGATGTGAATAGGACCTTGAGCCAGTTTGGGTGGAATGTCAAGCTAAGGAGTTTAAATCAAGTCCTAGTGGCAATGAAAAATTCACAAAAAAAACTCTTGAGTGAGGGAGGATCATGCTCAGATTTGTGCTTTAGGAAGATGATCTTGGCAGCTGAATGGACAAAGTTTGGATGGGAGAAAGGCTAAGAGCAGGAAATCTGATCAATTGCTTCATTCCTTTGAAGTCCTTATCAGGCAATCAAAATTAATAGCACCAACCAACTTCATAATGGTATTATTCGGTGTTAGCAATTTTTTTTAAAGGAAGAATACGTAAATGTCATTAACTTTCTTCTCTGATCTAGTCCTGAATCCACTAGATAATGGCTATTTTTATTCAATAAGAAAAATATCACTTGGTTTAAGACACAAAAAATGAAGGACCTAGATATTTGTAAGTCATTGAAAACCCCTTCACAAAGGGCAGAAGGTTCCTCTCCTGGGCCTTGGCCTCATTCTTACATCAGTGATTATGTTCAACCTCTTGAAATCCCTTCAGTACCCTTCTTTCTTTCTTATGCTCAACTGTTTTGTCATGAACACCTGCCAAATTTCACTTAAATTCCTCTTGGATAAATTTTAAGGCAGTATTTTTGAAAGTCTCTCCCTTTTATGATAAGGCCCCTGCAATGTATTTCAGGTGAGGCATTTAAAATCCCACTCATAATTGTTTGAAATCTTCCCTCATTCAAGCTGTCATAGCTTGACAGCCCTGGTAGTGTTGTTATTCAGTATTAGACAGTAGCTGCATTCCACCCCAGGGGTGGCTCTCTATATCAGTACTAGGCAAAATGGGTGAAGCAGATTGGGGGATCCTTGGGGAAGAAGTCACTCTATAAATGGGACTCTAAGCAGGAGAAATGATAATAATAAGTACCTTCCTGAAAGCTCAAACCTATAAAAATTTTTGAATGTGTTGACAATGGTTACATTTTAAAGCTCCCATTTCTATTTCAGAGTTTCAAAATAAGTTTAAAAGTATGTAATTTTATAGGTCAGAATATAAGAAAGGCACATGCTGTATTTACATTTCATGTCTGGGGCTTTCTTTAAAAAAACGAAGGAAGAGTAAATGTTTTGAAGGTACTAAACATGTTTAACAGGTTGGGGGGAGAGGGTGTGGAGAAGGGATAAAATGGGATGTTGCCTCTTTTGCCTTGATTTCTGTTTCCTACTTACAAAAGGACATCTGCTAGTAGCTAAAGAGGTCACTACAGGGGAAAAAAAAACATTCACAATAGAGATACATTTTCAAAAATACAAATTTGGACAAGTAACTTCTCTCACGGCTAGCAAAGCACATTAAGTCTAATTATCCTGATATGCCTAAAAAGAATAGCTACAGGAAGAAATGCTTTATAAAGGGTAAATGCTTTAATTTATCAACACCTGGAGGCAGATGTTGAATAGGAGATACAATCTCATCAGCAGCTTTTTAACTTCTAGATAAACTTGTTCAATTCATCTGTTCAACAAACTTTAATTGAGCTACTATCATACCTGTCCAAATATGGGTCTCACTTTTTCCTCAAATTTCTGACTTTTAAGAAGCCTGAGTTGTAGCCTGTACTACTGAAAATGACAAGGAAAAATGATAACAATATAAAAAACAGTTATGATGAAAATGACTAAAACAACTTTAT
The DNA here is from genome assembly GCA_023553655.1 of Myrmecobius fasciatus. NCBI lineage: Eukaryota > Metazoa > Chordata > Mammalia > Dasyuromorphia > Myrmecobiidae > Myrmecobius > Myrmecobius fasciatus. The sequence continues at coordinate 9,960 of JAJPUD010027426.1, read as the reverse complement.
CTGGATAAAAAGAAATGTTAAAACATTTTAAAATAAAAACTTCTGTACACATATAGATTTTTAAGTAATTACCACTGTATATACATATATGTATATATATACATATATAAATTATAGTGTGTATATATCTTTATATATAGTGTGTATACATATATAGATTATATAAAGTGTATCCAAAAAGTCTTAGTGTACTTTTTAACTTTAAAAACTCCAAATGCTACAAACTTACAAATATCATTTGAAAGTATTTTTTTTAATTTCTTTTACACATCTTTTTTCCTTGAAAATTTTATTTAGTATTTTATTTTCTCCAGTTACATGTAAATACAATTTTAGCATTTGTTTTTAAAACTTTGAGTTTCAAATTCTGTCTCTGACTTTCTCCCTCTGAGAAAGTGAGCAATTCAATATAGATTATACATGTGTAGTAATGTAAAACATTTTTATAATAGTAAATAGTAAAAGAAAACACAGCCTGAAAAAAAACTCAATAAAAATAAAGCCAAAAAGTACTCTTTAGTTTTATTTTTAAACACCATCAGTTATTTTTCTGTGGAGGAATAGCATTTTTCATCATAAAACTTTGAGAGTTGTCTTATTTCATTATATTGCTGAGAATAACTAAGTTGTTCACAGCTGATCATCTAATATTTTTGTTATTACTTTGTACACAGCTCGTTTCACTTTCCATCATCAGCTCATGGAATTCTTTCCAAGTTGTTTTTTTTTTTTTTTCTGAGAGCATCCTGCTCGTCATAATTGCATACCACAATTTATTCAGCTATTCTACAGTTGATGGACATCCCCTCTGTTTCCAGTTCTTTGCCATCAGAAAAGAGCTGCTATAAATATTTTTGTACATATAGGTCTTTTTCTTTTTGTTTTTCATCTCTTTTGGTATATAGACCTAGGAGTAGAATTGCTAGGTCAAATGATATGCATGTTTTTATAGCCTTTGTTCATAGTTCTAAATTGCTCTACAGAATCAGTTCACAACTCCACCAACAATGTATTATTTCATTTTCTCATATCCTCTCCACTTTTTTGTCACTTTCCTTTTCTGTCCTATTATACAAGCTAATACGTTTGAGGTAGTACCCCAAAATTGTTTTAATTGGCATTTCTCCAATAGGTAGTCAGAGCATTTTTTTTTTCATTTGGCTACAGATAGCTTTGATTACTTCAAAATTGTTCTTATCTTTTGATTATTTATCAATTGGGGAATGGCTCTTATTTTTATAAATTTGACTCAATTCTCTATATGTCTGAGAAATGAGACTTTTATCAGATAATCTTGCTTCAATTTTTTTTCAGTTATTTTTGCTATTGTCCTCCATCCTTTACTCTCCTTTCACCTTGTCCCACCTCAAGTGTTTTGCTTCTAACTAGCCCCTCCTCCAATTTGTCCCCCTTTCTATCAGTCCTTCTTTTATTCTCTTCTCCTCCTACTTTCCTGTAGATTTCCATACTCAATTGAGTTTGTTATTACCTCTTTGAGCCAATTCTGCTGAGAGTAAAGTTCATTCATTCCCCCTTACTTCATCCCCTCCTCCCCTCCCCTGTAACTTGCCTCTTTTATGTGAGATAATTTACCATATACTATCTCCTCCTTTCCCTTTCTCCATACATTCCTCTCTTACCCCTTAATTTATTTTTTCAGATATCATCCCTTCACATTCAATTAATGCTTATACTCCTTGCCTACTCCTTCTAAATGCTTTAGCAATGAGAAAGTTCTTATGAATTTCAGGTATCAACTTCCCTTATAGGAATGTAAACAGTTTAATGTCAGTGATTTCCCTTATGATTTCCCTTTCCTGAATACCATTTTATGCTTCTTTTGAGGATGGTTTTTGAAAGTCAAATTTTCTATTTAGCTCTGGCCTTTTCATCAAGAATATTCAAAAGTCTTCTATTTTAGTGAATATACATTTTTCTCCTTGAAGAATTTTACTTAGTTTTGCTGGGTAGGTGATTATTGGTTATAATCCTAGCTTCTTTGCCCTTCAGACATCATATTCTAAGTCCTCCAAACCTCTAATGTAAAAGCTGCTAAATCTGTGTTATCCTGTGTTCCATAATGTTTGAATTGTTTCTGGCTGCTTGCAATATTCTCTCCTTGAGCTGGGACCTTAGAACTTGGCTATAATATTTCTGGCTATATTTCATTTTGGAATCTAATTCAGGAAGTGATCAGTGAATTCTTTCAATTTCTATTTTACCCTCTGGCTCTAGAATATCAGGGATGTTCTGCTTTATAATTTCTTGAAAGATGCTATCTAGGCTTTTTTTTTGAGATATCCAATAATTTTTTAATTTTTTTCCCTTTTCAGGTCACTTGTTTTTCCATTGTGATATTTCACATTGTTTTCTATTTTTTTCATTCTTGGGTTTTTTTAGTGTTTCTTGATTCCTCATAAATTCATTATCTTCCATTTGCTCAATATTAATTTTTAAGGAAATATTTTCTTCAGTGAGCTTTTGTACCTCCTTTTTCATTTAATCAATTCCACTTTTTAAGGCATTCTTCCCCTCATTGGTTTTTTATACTTCCTTTACCATTTGTCCTAGTAAGCTTTTTAAGGTGTTTTTTTCTTCAGCATTTTTGTGTCCCCTTTTGATTATTTTTTCATGATTTTCTTGCATCACTCTCATTTCTCTTCACAATTTTTCTCCTACATGATTTTCAAAATTCTTTTTGGGCTTTTCCATGTGCTGAGAACAATTTATGTTTTTGGAGGTTTTGAAATTTTATCTTCTGAGTATGCGTTTTGCTCTTCCTTGTGACTCTAGTAACTTCACAATCAGCATTTATTTCTGAAAACCTTCTAGGAGACCTATGAGTCCTGTCTCAAAGCTAGCAAAGAGACCTTCTGAACCATTGTTCAATAACCCCATTGCTGTCTATAGGCAGACAGATGCAGAAATGGCCTGCCCCTGCTGAATCAGTGGCCTGATCCTGGTATGTTGCATCTGGGGCTGTGCTGGTATAGCCTATACTGGATTATGCTACAGTCCCACCCTGGTGCAACAGACTTTTCCTGCCAAACTTCTAAGTTGTCTTGCACTGAAAAATTCTTTCACTCTTTATTTTTGTGAATTTTGCTGTGCTATAATTTGTTTAGAATCATCACTTAACAGTATTTGGAGGGTTTAGGGGAGACTTCAAGGAGTCCCTGACTTTTACTCCACCATCTTGGCTCTATATGTTAGTTATACATTTGTGTGCATGATAGTTTTAGTATGACAATTTTTAGAAGGGTAAATTAATAGAGAAGTATTCTTGCTTAGCCATCTCAGTCATTTGATCTATATGTATTAGACTTTTTTCATGTGTGATCATGAACAACTTGTTATGTATGCCTCAAAAGGGGCTGATCTGAGCTCAAATCTATCCTCAGACAATCACTTGTGTGACCCTGAGCAATTCACTTAATCCTATTTACCTCATCTGAAAAATGAGCTAGAGAAGAAAATATCAAATCACTCCAGTATCTTAGTCAAAAAACAAAAACAAAAACAAAAACAAAACAAAAACTCAAATAGTCACAAAGTCAGACACAACTGGAAATGTCTGAACCACAATAAATACCTCAAAGCTTATTCTTTGAATGATCTTTTGTCCAGGATTACAAATATCATCCTTTCAGTCATAGAGCAGCAGTTGAGGAAAATGTTTACAAAGTTTGAAATTGACTAGAAAAATATATAACCTAAAATGGTGGTTATGTTAAATTCCAATAAAAATAATCATATTTTAAGATTTTAAATAATTAATCTTTTACATACTGTTCTGTCTATTCTCCTCATCTATACTCTGTATGTATATATATATATTATATACATATATAATATATATATATATTTCCTTTCAAAGAAATTTCATTTTAGTAGCATGGTTTATATCCAGGGTCTTAATGCTTAATGATTCTGAATGCTTAGCTTTTTTAGACTTAGAAATTTCAACTGACCCTGTGGCCACCTTCTAACAACTTGAAATTATGAATAAAATAAGATGGCTTTCATCCACTGAGCCTCACCTATAAAATTTTCTCAGTAAGAGGGGAAGCAGTTTTAAATTGTTACAGTTGGGGGGGCGGAGCCAAGATGGGGAACTGCAGACAGCGTTCTCTGTGAGCTCCTGAGACCTTCCCTCAGACCCAGACAAATTGAGCCTCCAAACTGGTTTGGGAGTGAGGGCTCCACCAAACACTTGGACTACAAGGCACTTCTATCAATCTACTTTGAAAAAACATCGGAGGTTAGCCTCAGGGGAAATCGGCCTCTGGTCGCAATCAGGCGCCAGCCCGGGTGGAAGTCAGGGCTGAGATAGAAGGGCGGATTTTAGGCACCCAGGAAGCCCCTGGGAGACGCCTGGGCCACTTTGCTCTGTTTGCAGGCAGGTGCTTTGGCAGATCTGCCTTTGGTAAAGGGTGGATTGAGAGCAGCTGAAAACATGGTCCTAGTACAGATCTAGCCCGACCAGCCTCAGACCGGAAGTCAACTCGGCAAACTGCAAATAGAAACTGCTGCAGTATTCCCTGCTGGTGACTGATACCTTAACTCAAAAGCATGAGTAAGAAGCAGAAGAGAGCTCTCACCATAGACAGCTTTTACGGAGAAAAAGTAGAGTAGTCCCAGATCCTGAGATTCTGAAAACAAGCCCAGATGAAGCCACAAAGGCAGACTTAAGCAGGTCTCCCTTCCAGAAGGCTTACCTAGAAGATTGCAAAAAGAATTTCAAAAGAGAGCTAGAAGAAGAATGGGGAAATAAATTGAAATCAGGGCAACAGAGATATCAAAAACTGGAAAATAGGACTGGTGAATTGGAAAAAGAAAACAATTCACTGAAAAACAGAATTGGTGAATTGGAAAAAATCACCAATTCACTGGGAAATAAAAATGGTGAATTGGAAAAAATCACCAATTCAATGGAAAATAAAAATGGCGAATTGGAAAAAGACAACAATTCACTGAAACACAAAATTGGTGAATTGGAAAAAGACAACAATTCACTGAAAAATAAAATTGGCAAAATGGAAAAAGAATGCATTGAATCAAGAAATTCAATTGGCCAGCTACAAAAGGAGCTAAAAAAGATAACTGAAGAAAATAATACTTTAAAAATTAAAACTGAACAAATAAAAGTAAATGACTCAATAAGACTTCAAGAATCAAACAAAAAAATGAAAAAAATGGAAGAAAATATGAAATATCTCCTAGGAAAAACAACTGACTTGGAAAACAGATCCAGGAGAGACAATCTAAGGATTATTGGACTCCCTGAAAGCCACGATGAAAAAACGAACCTTGATGCTATCTTCCAGGAAATCACGAAAGAGAATTGCCCTGATGTTTTAGAATCAGAAGGCAAAATTGGCATTGAAAGAATTCACCAATCACCTCCTGAAAGAGACCCCAAAATTAAAACCTCAAGGAATATCGTGGCCAAATTTCAGGACTATCACACCAAGGAAAGGATATTGCAAGCAGCTAGAAAGAAACAATTCAAATACTGAGGAACTGTCATTAGAATTACACAAGATCTGTCAGCTTCCACATTAAAGGATTGCAGGGCCTGGAATCAGATATTCTGAAAGGCAAAAGAACTTGGATTACAGCCAAGAATAAGTTATCCAGCTAGAATGAGCATCATCTTCCAGGGAAGAAGATGGTCATTCAATGATACAGGAGAATTTCACCTATTTCTAATGAAAAGACCAGATCTGAACAAAAAAATTTGACCTCCAAATACAGAACTCAAGAGAAGCATAAAAAGGTAAAAAGGAAAGGACTCTTGAGAACTATATTTCTACTATAGGTAACCTTAAAGAATGGGGGTATAATGCGATTTTTCTTTGATTATAATGGAAAGGAAATTAGAGGTGGAAGGGATACCATACTGAAAAGGGGGGGGGGAGAAGGCAAAACAAAGTAAAAATAAAGGAGGTAAGATAAGGCAAAATCTCATGAAGAGACATAGAAGATCTAATATAATTGAGGGAAAGAAGGGAAGGCGATGAGTATTGTGTAAACCTTACTCTCATTAGATTGGACTCTAAGAGAGTATATCAGACACATTTGGCTTCAAGGAAAGGCCTGACCCTCCTTGTGGGAATGTGGGAGGGAAAGGAGGAAAGGAAAGGGACAAACTAATACAAGGATTAGGAGAAAGGTATAAAGGGAAGGGAGGGACTCTAAAGGGGGAGGACTATTGGTGGGAGGTAGTCATCAAAAATAAAGTACTGGGGAGGGGGGAAAGGAGAGAGGGTAAAGGGAAGAGAAAATCATTACTTTGGGTAAATAAGATGGCAGGGAATACAGATAGAGTTATTTTAACTGTGAATGTGAATGGGATGAACTCTCCCATAAAACGGAAGCAGGTAGCAGACTGGATTAAAAGCCAGAATCCTACAATATGTTGTTTACATGAAACACATCTAAAACATAGAGATACATACAGAGTGAAGGTAAAGGGCTGGAGCAGAATCTTCTATGCTTCAGGTGAACAAAGAAAGGCAGGGGTAGCAATCCTTAACTCGGATCAAGTAAAAACAAAAATAGAACTATTTAAAAGAGATAAGGAAGGAAACTATATTTTACTAAAGGGTACCATAGACAATGAAGTGGTATCAATACTAAACATATATGCACCTAGTGGTATAGCATCCAAATTCCTAGAGGAGAAACTAACAGAGATGCAAGGAGAAATAGACAGTAATATTATACTAGTGGGGGATCTCAACCTTGCTCTCTCAGAATTAGATAAATCAAATCACAAAATAAATAAGAAAGAAGTTAGGGAGGTAAACAAAAGGCTAGAAAAGTTAGGTATGATAGATCTCTGGAGGAAATTGAATGGTGATAGAAGGGAGTATCCTTTTTTTCAGGGGTTCATGGAACTTATACAAAAATTGATCATGTGTTAGGGCATAAAAACCTCAAAATCAAATGCAGAAAAGCAGAAATAGTAAATGCATCCTTCTAAGATCATGATGCAATAAAACTCACATGTAATATAAGGCCAGGAAAAAATGAACCACAGGTTAATTGGAAATTAAATAATCTAATCCTGAAGAATGAATGGGTGAAAGAGCAAATCATAGACACAATCGATAATTTCATCCAAGAGAATGACAATAAGGAGACAACATACCAAAATTTGTGGGACACGGCTAAAGCAGTTATAAGGGGTAATTTTATATCTCTAGATGCTTACTTGTATAAAACAGAGAAAGAGAAGATCAATTAACTGGGCTTACAATTAAAAAAGCTAGAAAAAGACCAAATTAAAAACCCTCAATTAAATACCAAATTGGAAATTCTGAAAATTAAAGGGGAGATCAATAAAATTGAAAATAAGAAAACTATTGAATCAATAAATAAAAGTAAGAGTTGGTTTTATGAAAAAACCAACAAAATAGATAAGCCTTTAGTTAATTTGATTAGAAAAAGGAAAGAGGAAAATCAAATTATTAGTCTCAAAAATGATAAGAGAGAACTTTCCTTCAATGAAGAGGAAATTAGAGTAATAATTAGGAGTTTCTTTGCACAACTTTATGCCAACAAATTTGATAATGTAAATGAAATGGAGGAATATTTACAAAAATATAGATTGCCCAGATTAACAGAAGAGGAAATAAATTATTTAAATAGCCCTATCTCGGAAAAAGAAATAGAACAAGCTATTAATCAACTCCCTAAGAAAAAATCTCCAGGGCCAGATGGATTTACATGTGAATTTTACCAAACATTCAAAGAACAATTAATCCCAATACTATATAAACTATTTGAAAAAATAGGGAAAGAAGGTGTACTATCAAATTCCTTCTATGACACAGATATGGTGCTGATAGCTAAACCAGGTAGGGAGAAAACTGAGAAAGAAAACTATAGACCCATTTCCCTAATGAATATTGATGCAAAAATTTTAAATAAATTTTAGCAACAAGATTACACAAAGTCATCCCCAGGATAATACATCATGACCAAGTAGGATTTATACCAGGAATGCAGGGCTGGTTCAATATTAGGAAAACAATTAGCAAAATCAATTATATTAATAACCAAATTAATAAAAACCATATGATTATCTCCATAGATGCAGAAAAAGCCTTTGATAAAATCCAACACCCATTCATATTAAAAACACTAGAGAGTATAGGAATAAATGGGCTTTTCCTTAAAATGATTAGTAGTATCTACTTAAAACCTTCAGCAAGCATCATATGTAATGGAGTCAAACTAGAACCATTCCCAATAAGATCAGGAGTGAAACAAGGCTGCCCACTGTCACCATTATTATTTAATATTGTCTTAGAAATGTTAGCTTTGGCAGTAAGAGAAGAAAAAGAGATTAAAGGAATTAGAGGAGGTAATGAGGAAACCAAATTATCACTCTTTGCAGATGACATGATGATATATGTAGAGAACCCTAAAGGCTCAACTAAAAAACTACTAGAAACAATTCACAACTTTAGCAAAGTTGCAGGATACAAAATAAATCCACATAAATCATCAGCATTTTTATATATTACCAATAAAGTTCAGCAGCAAGATATACAAAAAGAAATTCCATTCAAAATAACTGTTGATAGTATAAAATATTTGGGAATTTATCTGCCAAGGGAAAGTCAGGAACTATATGAACTAAACTACAAAACACTTTCCACACAAATAAAATCAGACCTAGTCAATTGGAAAAACTAAAAATGCTCATGGGTAGGCCGAGCGAATGTAATAAAAATGGCAATACTACCCAAACTAATTTACTTATTTAGTGCCATACCAATCAAACTCCCAAGAAATTATCTTACAGATCTAGAAAAAATAGTAGCAAAGTTCATTTGGAAGAACAAAAGGTCAAGAATTTCAAGGGGATTAATGAAAAAAAAGGCTGATGATGGTGGACTTGCTGTACCAGATCTAAAACTATATTACAAAGCAGCGGTCATCAAAACCATTTGGTACTGGCTAAGAAATAGAGTAGTCAATCAGTGAAATAGGATAGAATCACAAGACACACTAGGCAATAGCTATAGCAATTTAGTCTTTGATAAACCCAAAGACCCCAGCTTTTGGGATAAGTACTCACTATTTGATAAAAACTGCTGGGAAAATTGGAAACTAGTGTGGAAGAAATTAGGGCTTGACCCACATCTAACACCACATACCAAGATAAGATCTAAATGGGTTCATGATCTGGATATAAAGAGTGATACTATAAGTAAATTAGAGGAAGGTAATATAGTTTACCTCTCAGACCTATGAAGATGGAATAAATTTATGTCCAAAGAAGAACTGGAACTCTTAATTGAAAACCAGATGGATAACTTTGACTATATTAAGTTAAAAAGGTTTTGTACAAACAAAACCAATGCAGACAAGATTAGGAGAAAAGCAATAAATTGGGAAATCATCTTTACATGTAAGGGTTCTGATAAAGGTCTCATCTCTAAAATATATAGAGAATTGTCTCATATTTATAAAAATTCAAGGCATTCTCCAATCAACAAATGGTCAAAGGATATGAACAGACAATTTTCAGAGGATGAAATTAAAACTATTTATAGTCATATGAAAAGGTGCTCCAAATCACTATTGATGAGAGAAATGCAAATCAAGACAACCCTGAGGTACCACTACACATCTGTCAGATTGGCTAAAATGACAGGAAAAGTTAATGATGAATGTTGGAGGGGATGTGGGAGGGCTAGGACACTGATGCATTGTCGGTGGAGCTGTGAACGGATCCAGCCATTCTGGAGAGCAATTTGGAGCTATGCTCAAAAAGTTAACAAACTGTGCATACCCTTTGACCCAGCAGCATTTGTATTGGGCTTATATCCCAAAGAAATCATAAAGGAAGGAAAGGGCCCCACATGTGCAAGAATGTTTGTGGCAGACCTTTTTCTAGTGGTTAGAAACTGGAAATTGAATAGATGCCCTTCAATTGGAGAA
>JAJPUD010027425.1:0-15571 GCA_023553655.1 Myrmecobius fasciatus | reverse complement strand
AAAAAAAAAGGCCAATGACGGTGGCCTTGCTGTACCAGATCTAAAACTATATTATAAAGCAGCGGTCATCAAAACTGTTTGGTACTGGCTGAGAAATAGAGCAGTCAATCAATGGCATAGGATAAGTTATCAGGACAATCTAGGCAATAACCTTAACAATTTAGTGTTTGATAAACCCAAAGACCCCAGCTTTTGGGATAAATACTCACTCTTCGGCAAAAACTGCTGGAAAAATTGGAAACTAGTGTGGAAGAAATTAGGATTATAAGATTCTTGAGGGCAGAGACTCCCTTTTGCCTTTTTTTGTATCTTGAACCCTTAACATAGTGCCTGTCACATAGTATATATTTACTAAATGTTTATTAATTAGTTAACCTAGAAATGATCCCTTTATTTAACACTCTAACACAGCACATTTTTGGAATTTGTTACCAAATAGTTTCAGTTTCAGTATTACCATATACCAGCTTGATATTTCTTGATTATTTTTTCTGATTTCTACACATACTCCAACTGCCTAAAGTCAGGCCTTTCTCACTTTCTTTTGGAATTATAGTGACCTTCTAATTGGTCTTGTCTTTATTTTAGTTTTTATTTAATCCATCTTCCATATGGATGTTAAATCTATTTTTTCTACAGTCTAAGCTTGACCATGCCATTTTTCTATTCATTAAATTTCAGAAGAATAATTACCATATCAGTAGAAATAAATGCAAGCTCTCCTAACAATTAAAGTCCTGCATAATTGCTCTTCAGCCTGTCTTTCTATACTGATTAAACCTTCTCATTTCTGATGTAATAAATATTACAACCAAACCAGCCTACTTGTTGTTCTCTATGTTTGATGTTGGGCAGCTTGTGGGAAGAGTGGATAGAGCATTTATACTGGAATCAGGAAGATCTGAGTTCCAATTCAGTCTTAAATATTTATTAACTATGTTATTGTAGAAAAGCCTGTGAACTCCTATTTGCTATACTGCCTCTTTTCTAAAATGTAGACACATTAGAGAAGGTAATGACAAATCACTACAGTGCCTTTGCCAAGAAAACCTATGGACGAGTCCATGGAGTCATAAAGAGTCAGACACTATTGAATTAGTCAACAAAAATGTTTGACATCCTATTAACTAGTACTTTGTCTTAGCAAAGGCTGGTCCCTATGTTTTTCAAGTTCTCTCTTTCCTTATTTTCAAATACTTGATTCTTCATATTTTTTCTGTGCTTAGGTGTATTGTACTTCTTTAAATAAAACTTTCCTGATAACATTAAATATTAGTGACTCTTTCCCTTGCCCACTAATATTTAACTCTGGAAATACTCTAATAGTTATCTAATAGTTAATGCCAAGATAATATTACTTATATGATTATATCTTGGCATTAACTATTAGAATGCAAGTGTCTTGATGGCAAAAACTGTCTTGATTTTATATTTGTATTTCCACCTCAAAAACAGACACATAATAGGCTATTAGCAAATGCTTGCTGGTTTATTGACACCTCATATCCTATTATTCTATTTTATGCTCGTGATATATTTGTAGGTAGATATACACTTATGTATATGCAGTAATGTGCATGCACATTATACATTGGTATATATTTATATATGCAATTCCATGTATGTTATATACAAATATGACTGTATATGTATACATGTTTAACCTATAAAGAAATATATACCATATGTATGAATATATTTATTTCTATGCATATATATGTATATACATATGTGAAGATATATATGTATATACATATATTTACACAAATACACACTACGTTTAATACTATATATAGTGATATATGTATATCTTTGTGTATATTACACAAAATATGTATACTGTGTGTGCATATATATTGTGTATATACATATATATGTGCTCATATTTATAATGCGTATATATAATTATATAAAGGTACTCCTATATTATATACTGAGATTCAGAGGAAGAGAAGAAAGTGAAATGGAAACAAAACAGAAAGATCAATTATTAGTCTTTACAAAGCAAAAAAGGAAACAATATAATAAATAAAGGGTTTTTTATTTACTTCTTTAATATTAATGGTGAATAAAATAGTCTGTCCTCCTAAAAGCCAAGAAGATTCTAAGATCTTAGAATATTCATGAAAACACACAGACTACAAAAAAATCATTATTCATCCAAGAAGAGGGCAAGGCCAGTACTAGCTAGAGGCCACACCTTTAATTCTCACACTTACCACATGAACCACATGACAAAGCGAGTTAAGTTTCAAGCCAAAACTGTCATTAACTTCTGGGAAGGGGAAAAAAGGGGAAAAATCCAAGTGCAACTTTTCAGTTTTAAATTCTGTGTTTTTTGTCAATTGTCATAACCTTGGTAGTATTTAATGTTTTTTTTTTTTTAATTTACTTGCCCATGAAATTATCTTTCCCAAACTAATAGCCCTGTATTTAAGGATTTCATGAAAATACAATTATAACATGGCATTATGATTCACAAAATACAACATGATGTTAAACTCAACTCAGCAGGAAAGGAAAATATATATTTTCTTGAACAATCAATTATGTAAATATCAAAGGTTTGTGTGGCTTATCTTCAGGAATTTCCTGTCTTTTCTTTATTCTCATAGTTTTAGTTGCTTGTGTATACAGAGACATATGTACATATTATAATTATATAAAACATAACATATAATGTCACACTACATATAACTTCTACTACTTGTGTATAGATACAGATAGATAGATAGATATGCTTTTTTACTGCTAGAATCTAACAGTTCCTTAAACATATTATGTGTTATGTGATCGAACTATGTTAACTTCTGGAAAGGAAAAAAAACAGAATAATCCAGATATTCTCAAACTTTCTGAGTTTATACTTTCTTTTTTCTTTCAGTATTTGCTTTTTGTAGAATACTTAGAACCAAAGAAGTGAGTAAGGATTCAATTCATTAAGTACTTAAGCCCACACAACTTTTAAAATTAAAGTGCTGCTTTAATTTGCCCTGGGGCAATTTGGCTGATTGACTTCTTGTGCTGGGCTATCCAAGTTAGGCTCTAGTTCTCAGTGGTTTACAATCAACTTTTTACAAAAGGAACATCTGCCAAAGCACCTGCCCCCAACCGGGGCAGAGTGGCTTAAAGCTTCCCAGATATCTGCCACGTGCTTAGAATCTGCCACACTAAGTCTGGCCTGGCTTCCTGCCCTGACTCCTGGAGCTGCATCTGAGCTTGGCAAACCACCCCTGCCAGTCTGAAACAGACCTGCTTCAATGCTCCTCCAAGGTAACTTCTGCTGGGAATGCCTTGTAGTCTAAATGTTTGGTGGAGCTTTCACTACAGAAGCAGTTTAGAGGCTTAATCTGCTGTTGGTTTGAGAGAAGGTCAGAGGAGGTCACAGAGAGTCCTGTTTTCACTCTGTCATCTTGGCTCTGCCCCCTCCCCTTTTGCTTATATTTTAAGGCTTGATATCAGCTTTTAACAAAAAGGAGTGACAGCTGCTTTAGTTTACCCTGGGGAAGTTCTGCTGATTGACTTTCAGTTCTGGGTAATCCCTGCTAGGTTTCACCTTCCTCTGGAGCTCATTTTTCTACAATATACCTTTTATATCAAATCTGCCAAACCACCTGCTTACAAGTAGGACAGAGTAGCCACAAAAGATTCCCAGGGGAGTGGAAACTGTAAAGTCTAAGTCCCTGTCTCAGTTTCTTGTCCTTATGTCCCTGTGCTGCAGTCTAGCTCAGCAGACTGTCCCCCTCCCTGCCTGTTTGAAACAGACGTGTTCTAAAGTTCTCCCAAGGTACCTTCTTTTGAAAATGTGTTGTACTCCAAATATTTGTGGGTTGTTTGACTCCAAAACCAATTTAGAGACAATCTACTGTACCTTTGAGATAAGGTCTGAGGAGGTCACAGAAAGTTGTGTCCACTCTCCACCATCTTGGCTCCTCCACCATCCTTGGCTTGAATCATTTCATTCTTAGAAAGTGCTGAATACATTAGAATTGATCATTGTATAATCTTGCTGCTGCCTGTTACAGTGATCTCCTAGAACTACTCACTTCATTTAGCATCAGTTCATGCAAGTGTCTCCAGGCCTCTCTGAAATCATCCTGCTGGTCGTTTCTTACAAAGCAATAATATCCCATAACATTCATATACCATAATTTGTTCAGCCATTCTCCAATTGATGGGCATCCGGTCAGTTTCCAGTTTCTTGATACTACAAAAAGGGCTGCCACAAACATTTTTTCACGTGTCCTTTTCCCTACATTATGATCTCTTTGGGATACAAACCCAATAGATCACTGCTGGATCAAAGAGTATACATAGCTTGATAGCCCTTGGGAATAGTTCCAAATTGCTCTCAAAATGGTTGATTCAGTTCACAACTCCACCAACAATGTATTATTGTCTGTTTTCTTACATTCCCTCCAACATTCGTCACTATATTGTCCTGTCATCTTATTCAATCTAAGATATGTGTAGTGTCACCTTAGAATTGTCTTAACTTGCATTTCTTTAACCAACAGGGATTTAGAACTGTTTTTCATATGACTAGAAATGGTTTCAATGTCTTCATCTAAAAATTGCTGAAATATTCATTTTTGCTGAACTATTTAGTATGTAGGAGAGTGACTGCATGGTTAGTCTGGTTTTTTAAACCAGAGATATCTAATATGAAAAAATCAGTCAGTCAATAAACATTTTAAGTACTTACTAATTGTCAGGCAATGTGCCAAATGGTAGCAATATAAATAAGAGTTAAAGACAGTCTATGCACGAACATTTCACAATCCAAAGAAAGAGACAATGCATAAGTAATTATATATAAGCAAAATATATGCCGAATAAGAACAGAGTAAGAGGGAAATAATTTGAATTATGGGGATTTATTTTTTGCAGGATGTAGGCTACTATCTAGGAATTGAAGGAATCCAATTCATGAAGTCATGAGGCAGAGATGAGTAGGAAGAACATCAATAGATTGAAAGATAGCCCATAGTTATGACTATCTTTGTTGACCTGAGTTCTGCACTCTATTTTTTCCTCCTCAATTTGCTGCTGAAGATATTTCTCTGCTACTCATTGCTTTTTACTCTTACTGGACAACTTGACTGGCTATTCCTCCAGGAAATAAAACATATTTTTCTCTATAGAAAATGTTTAGTAATTTTTTTTCTGTGGCAAAATTTGGAAAATTTAGAAAATTGATGATGCCCATCAATTGAGAAATGATTGAATAAGTTATGATATATAAAAGTAATGGGATATTATTGTTCTATAAAAAGATTATGAATAAACTTATTTTAGAAAGTTCTGTAATGATTTCCATGAATTATCCTGACCAAAATAAGCAGAACCAGGAAAACAATGTACACAGAAATAATAAAATTGTGCAATGATCAACTATGACAGACTTGGTTCTTCTCAATGGTTCAGTGATCCAAGGTAAGACTACTAAACTTTGAAGGGAAATACCATTTGCATCCAGATTGAGAATTATGGAGAATGAATGTAAATAAATACATATTATGTACATTTTTTTCTTTTTATTTTTTCTCATGTTTTTTCATTTTGTTCTGATTTTTTCTCTCACAACATGATTCATAAGAAAATATATAAAAATAAAAAGCATGAACATGTATAACCTCCCAAAATGCTTTTTTTTTTTGAACATACGACTAAAAAGAATAAATTTTTTTAACTAAAGATTTAAAAATAATGCTTTGGAAAATATTTATATTTCTAAATACTTTGTCAGCAAAAAAAGTAATAAGTTAGTTTAAAAACATAGAAGCCAAAAGAACACAAGTATAAAAATCTTGAAAATCAATAAAAAGATCAATAATAATTTACTGAATTAATGAATATAATTAAAATGAATTTAAAAATAAAATAGATAAACCATGAGGTTATTTGATTAAAAAGGAGAAAAGCAAATGACCATTTTTGCTGTATCTTTGCTGTAAATATGCGTGTAAAATCTAATTACTATTAAGTGGTTAAATGGATGCTAATCACAGAAGGCTCATAAGAGGGAGACTATACACAGTATTTGAGCATGATATTAGAGAGGAGATAGCTCAAATCTCTCAGTTATTTTAGGATTTTGAGCATAAAATGCAATTGGCTCTACTCTGGAAGAGAGTGGTCAAAACATTTTTGTTACATATATATTTGTGAATATTAAAATACATAGCATTAGAAATGTTCTAGTTTTAGTTATGATTGGGTATTAAACATACCACACTGGACAATTTATTGAAGAAATGAAAATAAGGCAAAATTGAAAATAAAAAATTTTAGCATAACTTTAAAAAGTTTAGTTTTCCTAGATTCTCTTTCAAATTTTTCTTACATTGTTTTCATATTTTAACCTTAAAGATAATTTTAGATACCTAAATTTAATAAAGGAATGAATTTGATTGGAAATCAACCTGAATAAACCATACACTTAGTGACACTGACCATCAAAATTTCTATTTTTACAGAACATTTTATGTTTAGATTTATCAAAAAAACAAAATTATTACCAGCTAATACCAGTTATCTTTTACTATAGCCCCCACATCTCTGTAGAAAATAGCATAACTAACAAGTTAATTTTCTTTTAAGTGATGAAGATATAATGTTTTTAATTATGAAAATAATATTCTTCAAAATTATACTAAATAGAAAGAAACAGCATAAATTATTACATTGGTGTATTCAATTTCTTTCCAATAGAATGTAAGTTCTCTAGAGGAAAGATTCTCTCATCTTTATATTTCTGTCACAGAACCTGCTACTGTGTTTAACAAATATAAGTTGGATTGAATTAGATGTTGTTTAATCTTACTGCTTGAGGTTACATAGAATCCATCAATGAAAAATCATTAATTGAACACTAGCCATTTTATAGACATTTATACTAGCAGCTAGGGATTTGGGTATAGAAGTGGGAAAAATTGTGAACCAATTCCAAAACATAAAGTGCTTATATTCTAATAGAGAAAATATTTATATATAAATGTATAAGAATAACTATAAAGAGAATATATGAAAATAGTTAAATAAAAGTTAAATTGGAAGGAAAGGTAGAAACATTTGAGGGAAAGAAGAATTCATGTAGAACATTGGGCTTTAATATGAAACAAGAGAAGGATTTATTGAGGTGTAACGGATGGAATACTGAAAGCATTTCAGGCATGGTAGGAAAGGTATACATATAGCAAAGAACTGTGATGTGTGAGAACAGAAAAGGTCATTTTGGCTTGATTACAGCATGGAGTAATAATGTATAAAGTGGTTCTAAAGGGTTGTTTTTGGAACAATATTTAAAAGAACTTAAAGGGATTTATATTTTGAACTAGAGACACAGGAGTTTATGAATAGAAGAGTGCTATTGTATAGAGAGATCCAAATTTAAGGAAACCATTTAGAAGAGGACTTAAACTTTTTTCCATTGTGACCCCATTTCATCCAATAATATTTTTTAAACCCAGGTATATAGGTAAATCAAATTGGTATGTAAATCAAACATTAGTTAATCATAAAGAAATTCATTTTAATTCTTTGACATACATAAAATTTTACAATTTTAAAAACAAGAAAGTTACATACTAATGAGATGGATATATTTATTTATTTGTACATAAATACTTAAATCTTAGTGGAATATTTGATACCCTTTATTATTGTTAATTTTTTTTGTAAGCCCTAAATTTAGTTACAAGACCCCAAATCAGGTTTTGAATCGCAGATTAAGAAACTGTGAATTGGGAAGCAATGTGGCATATATAATAGGGTTCAAAGATTTGTGAGACAACTGGAACAATAAGGAAATTATTGCAAAATTCATTAATGATAAAATAATTTAAATATTATTTAAAGTAAGGATATTTTATCAAAGAATATAAAAATAAAGATAATTAAATTTCTTTATACAAAGAATTTTAAAAATATGCTATTAAATAATGAATGGTGAGTTAAAACTAAACAAAATATTCAAAGAATACATTGGCATACTTTTGATTTCTTTATAATGAAAAATTTGGATAGCAGAAACAATCAGAAACTATTTTAAAATCATAATTATGTATAGATATAAGCAGAATAATTCTCTTAATTTAGCTTTTAATTTATTGACATGAACTCACTTTATATGTAACTTTTGGGAATAAGAATTCTTATGAGAGGCATCATCTAATTATAACTTATGAAAACCCAATTAACTATCCAGTCATTGTTGAGCCAGAAGAAAATATTTGGTGTCAACAAAAAGGTTTACATTCTAGGTCCTAACCCATCCGTGGTGTGAGAGCTCTATCTGCCCATGACAACTTGGTTATGAAATCTATTATTATTATTATTATTATTATTTATTTTGGGGGAAATGAACTTACAAAAAGAGTGAGAAAGGAAATAAACAACATGTTGAACAGATGTTCTGTGCTCTATATTTAGGAGTAATGAAATGACTATAAATGAATTAAATCAGAGAAAGAAGTAAAACTTGTGCATGAACAGAGCAAAGGAAATAAATAAAAACAGATATTTCAATATTTTTGTTTTTAAAATAATCCAGAAAAAACAGTATTGTTATATTTTCTTATTTCTTTTTTAATGCGTATTTATTGATATCTCTTATTTCTTACACCAGCATAATCACCAAAGTAACCCCCCCTATTATTCTCTTGCCAGGTAGAAGTAAGAAATAATGATTATTATTTTGTAGAGAGAAAAAAATAAACAAAATGATCATTTCATTAAAAAAGTTCACAACATATCCAATAGGTAACACCTGTGGATCTCTATTAAAGCATATGTTGAGGATGTCTTCTTATATCTCTTCATTCACATCCTCATTGATCTTTATATTTCTGTTAAATAATTTTAGAGGTTTTGATGGGTAGTTTTTTATTTACATTGCTATATGTCTTTTGTTGTTGTTGTTTGTAGTGGTGTTACTAGATCAAAGGGAATATATTAGTTTTGTACCCTTTGGAACATAATTCCAAATTGTTATCCAGAATGTCTGGATCATTTCACAACTGCAGCAACAATGCATTCATGTTCCAATTTTTCATCATTTTCTCTAACATTTATGAGTTTCCTTTAATATCATTTAAGACAATCACATAGGTGTAAGGAATTAACTCAGGGCGGTTTTCACTTGCATTTCTCTAAATGATAAACTTTAAGATCATTTTCTCCATATAATTATAGATACTTTATTTATCTGAAAATATCCTTTTCATATATATTGACCACTTACAATTTGAATTTACAATTTAAAAATTTACTTGAATTCTTATAAATGTGACTCAGTTCTCTGTTTTTGAAATGAGTACTTCATCAGAAACTCTGACTGTAAAATATGTGGATATATACATACATACATATATATATATATACATATATATATATATATATAGGGGGCGTGATGTGTTTCAGTTTTCTGATTTTGCTCTAATTTTGATTGCATTGGTTTTATTTCTGCAAAAAATATCTAATTTAATATGATCAAAACAATCTATTTTGTAATTTGTAATGTTCTTCATTTCTTCTTTTATCATAAACTTTTCCATTTTTCTTACGTCTGATAGGTAAACTATTCCTTTCCCTCCTAATTTGTTTATGATATCACTCTCTATATAAATCATGCACGCATTTTTAAATTAACTTGGCATATGATGTACAATGTTGGTCTATGTCCAATTTCTATCATACTTTTTCCCAGTTTTTGTCAATTAGTAAATTCTTATGTACATATATATATATATATATATATATATATAATTATAATCACTTGATATTTTTCAAATTTATCAAATCTGACTTTATTTAGTAGAAAGTATTTTATACTTTGTTTATACAGTTTCTAACTTTTCCTGGGCAGGTAGATTCCCAAATATTGTCTACAGTTATTTTAAATTCATTTTAAATTAAATTATTATTTTTTCATATCTTATTTTAATTTTATTATTTAATTAATAAATTAACTTAAAATACTTTAAAATGGAATATTTGTATTATCTTTTGCTGCTGTATTTTGTTGGTAACATATAAAAGTGATGATGATTTATGTGCATTTATTTTGTATCTTGCAACTTTACTAAAGTTCTAAATTGTATCTATTAGTTTTTTAGTTGATTCTCTTTTTTATTTTTTATTAAAGCTTTATATTTGCAAAATATATGCATGGGTAATTTTTCAACATTAACCCTTGCAAAGTCTTCTGTTTCAAATTTTTCTCTCCTTTACCCCATCCCCTCCCCTTGATGGCAAGTAGTCAAGTACATATTAACTATGTTTATATATATATATATACACACACACAGACTCGTATTTATACAATGATCTTGCTATACAAGAAAAATTGGATCTACAAGAAAAAAATCAATGAAGGAAAACAAAATACAAGCAAACATCAATAGAAAGCATGAAAATGCTGTGTTGTGGGCCACACTCAGATGCCAAAGGCCTCTCTCTCAGTGTAGATGGCTTTCTTCATCATTGAACAATTGGAACTGGTTGGAAACATCTCATTGTTTTTTTTGTTTGTTTGTTTTTGTTTGTTTTTAAAGTTTTTTTTATTTACAAAACACATGAGTGATTTTTCTTCATTGACCTTTGCAAAAACTTTTTTTCCCAAGCGTTTCCCCTCCTTCTCCCCACTCCCCACCCCTAGATGACAGGTAATCTAATACATGCTAAATAGGATAAATTATATGACAAATCCAATACATGTATACATATCTATACAGTTATCTTACTGCACAAGAAACATCAAATGTAGAAAGAGAAGAAGAAAAAAACAACCTAAGAAGGAAAACAAAATGAATGGAAATATTCACAGAAAGCTTTAAAATGCTGTGTTGTGGTCTGTAGTCAGTTCCCACAGGCCTCTCTCTGGATGTATATGACTATCTTCACCGCTGAACAATAGGAACTGGTTTGAATCACATCATTGTCGAAGAGAACCATGTCCATCAGAATTGATCATCGTATAGTCTTGTTGCTGTGTATAATGTTCTCCTGGTTCTGCTGATTTCACTCAGCATCAGTTCATGCAAGTCTCTCCAGGCCTCTTTAAAATCATCCTGCTGGTTGAAACATCTCATTGTTGAAGAGAGTCGCATCCATCAGAATTGATCATTGCATAGTCTTCTTCTTGCCATGTATATTGATCTCCTGGTTCTGCTCATTTCACTTAGCATCAGTTCATGTAAGTATCTCCAGGCCTCTCTGAAATCATCCTGCTAATCATTTCTTATAGAACAATAACATTCTGTAGCATTCATATACCATAACTTATTCAGCCATTCTCCAACTGATGGGCATCCATTCAGTTTTCAGTTTTCTTGCTACAAAGAGGTCTACTGAAAACATTTCTGCCCAACATCCTTAGAAAATTGGTTTATAATTTTCTTTTTATTTTCTGACTTTTCCTAGTTTAGATATCAGTATCATATTCATGTCATTAAAAAGTAGAACTACATCTTCAAATATTTTTCAAATAATTTATTATGTACTATTCTTTAAATATTTGATATAATTCACTTGTAAATCTATCTGACCCTGGAGTTGTTATCTTGGGGAATTCATTGATGATTTATTCAATTTCTTTTTTCTAAAATTCGGTTACTTATGTTATTTACTCTTATGTTAATTTGGGTAAATTATATTTCAATAAATATACATTGATTTCATTTCAATTATAAGATTTCTTGAAGATGGCAGAGATCAGACAGGAGTCTCTGTAACCTCCTCTAACCTTCCCTCAAACCAAAAATATATGAAGCCTCTAGACTGATTTTGAAGCAAAAAAATCCACAATATCTGGAGGACAAAACAATTCTAGAAGAAGATACTCTGGAAGAACTTTAAAACAGGTCTGTTTTAATTGGGCAGGGGGGTGGTCTGCTGAACCCAGACTGCAGCACAGGGAGACCAGGGCAGGGAGTTGGAGCAGGGAGCTGGAACAGGAGTCCGAACAGGAATGGGACCATTCTGCTTTTCACACACCTGGGAGTCTTCTGGGGGCCTCTTGGGCCAATCTGTCCTGATTGTGGGCAGGTGGATTGGAGGGTCTCCCTTTGGTGGGGGGTAGATTGTGAACCACTGAACCCCTGATGAGCATCGGACCAAGTTGCCATTACACAGCACCCTAGGGTGATCAATCAGCACAACTGATCAGCACCGGAAATAATTCGATCAGCAGAACTGTCCATTACCTGAAATAATTCAATCAGCAGAACTGCCCCTGGGCAAATTAAAGCAGCTGTCCCACCCTTGACTTAAACAAATCTCATACCTTTAAAAAAATGAATACAAAACCAAAAAGATCTCTCACCATAGACAACTTTTATGGAGAGAGGGAAGAACAGACCTCAAATCCTGAGGCTTCTAAAGGTAAAGCAAATCCAGAAAAAGCCCCAAAGAGAGACATAAACTGGAATCCATGTCACAAGGCTTTCTTTGAAGATTACATTGAGGATCTTAAAAGAGAGTTGGAAGAAACATGGGGAAATGAAATGAGATCACTGCAAAATAAAATAGAAAAAATGGAAAAAGACTACAAGGAACAAAATGGCCAATTACAAAAAGGAGCTACAAATAGTAACTGAAGAAAATAAGACATTAAAAATTAGAATCGAACAATTGGAAATGAATAACTCATCAAGACTTCAAGAATAAGTCAAACAAAAACAAAAAAATGAAAAGATAGAGAACAACATGAAATATCTCCTAGGAATAACAACTAACCTTAAAATAGATGTAGGAGAGACAATCTAAGGGTTATAGGGCTTCCTGAAAGCCATGATGGAAAGAGAAACCTGGACAATATCTTCCAGGAAATCATAAAAGAAAACTACCCTGATATTTTAGACCCAGAAGGCAAAATACCTATTAAAACAATCCACCGATGACCTCCTGAAAGAAACTCAAAAATTAAGTCCCCCAGAAATATCGTGACTAAATTCCAGAACTATCATACCAAGGAAAAGATATTACGAGAAGCCAGAAAGAAACAATTCAAATATCGAGGAGCCACAATTAGGATCACATAGGACCTAGCAGCTTCTACTTTGAAGGATTGAAGGGCCTGGAATCAGATATTCCTAAGGACAAAGGAAAATGGATTACAGTAAAGAATAAGTTACCCAGCTAGAATGAGCATTATCTTCCAGGGAAGAAGATGATCATTCAATGATACAGGAGAATTTCACCTATTTCTACTGAAAAGACCAGAACTGAACAAAAAAAAAATATGATCTATAAACACAGAAAACAAAAGAAACATAAAAAGGTAAAAAGAAAAAAAAAACTCTTGAGAACTATATTTATGTTATAGATACTTATAGAATGAGGGTTGATTTTATGAATTTATTATTGTGATTTTATGGTTATTATGATATTATGATTGTGATTTTATGATTATTATGATATTATGATTGTGATTTTATGATTATTATGATATGATAAACTGAAAAAGAAATTAGAGGTAGAAAAGGGATAACACTGGAAGAAGAGGAAAAAGAGGTAAAATAAGGGAAATTACATCACATGTAGTGGCAAAGAAAACCTATAATGATTGAGGGGAAAAAAGGGAGGGGAATGAGAATTGGGTTAATCTCTATCTCATCAGATTTGGCTCTGAGGGAATAATAGACATATTTACAAGGAAAAAGGAGGAAAAGGGGGAAAAGGGGTGGGGCTTTAAAGGGGAAGGATTGTTTGAGGGAATTGGTTATCAAAAGCAAAATACTAGGGAGGAGGCAAAGTGAATAAGAAAGAGAAAAGCATAAGCTAGGGTAAATAAGATGGCAAGAAATACAAAATTAGTTATTTTCAATGTGAATGTGAATGGAATGAACTCTCCCATAAAGCAGAAGCAGATTGTGGACTGGATTAAAAACCAGAATCCAACAATATCTTGTATACAAGAAACACATCTAAAATATAGGGATACATACAAGGTGAAGGTAAAAGGCTGGAGCAGAATCTATTATGCTTCAGGTGAACAACAACAAAAAAAAAGCAGGGTTATCAATCCTGATCTCAGACCAAGTAAAAGCAAAGATAGACCGAATTAAAAGAGACAAAAAAGGAAATTATATCTTCCTGAAGGGTACCACAGACAATGAAGCAATATCAATACTAAACATATATGCACCAACTGGTATAGCATGGAAATTCCTAGAGGAAAAGTTCAAAGAGATGCAAGAAGAAATGGACAGCAAAACTATAATAGTGGGGGATCTCAACCTCCCTCTCTCAGAACTAGGTAAATCAAACCACGAAATAAGAAAGAAGTTAAGGGGATAAACAAAATGTTAGAAAAGTTAGTTATGATAGATCTTTGGTGGAAATTAAATGGAGATAGAAAG
Organism: Myrmecobius fasciatus; assembly: GCA_023553655.1. Taxonomy (NCBI): domain Eukaryota; kingdom Metazoa; phylum Chordata; class Mammalia; order Dasyuromorphia; family Myrmecobiidae; genus Myrmecobius; species Myrmecobius fasciatus. The sequence continues at coordinate 1,208 of JAJPUD010027425.1, read as the reverse complement.
GAGTTTACTTTTTTCTCAGCAGTCCATGGAATGTATACAAAAATTGATTATGTGAAAGGGCCCCACATGTGCAAGAATGTTTGTGGCAGCTCTTTTTGTAGTGGATAGAAACTGGAAACTGAATGGATGCCCATCAATTGGAGAGTGGCTGAATAAATTATGGTATATGAATGTTATGGAATATTATTGCTCTGTAAGAAACGACCAGCAGGACGATTTCAGAGAAGCCTGGAGAGACTTGCATGAACTGATGCTGAGTGAAATGAGCAGAACCAGGAGATCATTATACATGGAAACAACAATACTATGAGGATCAGTTCTAAGGGACATGACTCTCTTCAAGAATGAAATGCTTCAAACCAATTCCAATTGTTCAGTGAAGAAAGCCATATGCACACAGAGAGAGGGATGTGAAATGTGGACCACAACATAACATTTTCATGTTCTCTATTGAGGTTTGCTTGCATTGTAATTCCTTTATTGGATTATTCTTTCTTGTAGATACGATTTCTCCTGAACAAAAAAAAATGATTTGTGGCAATAACTACGCATACATTCAATTTTTTAAATATTCTAACATAATTATCATGTAGTGGATATCCTGCTATCTAGGGGAAGGGTGGGGAGTAGGGGGAAAAATTCGTAACAGAAAGCTTTGTAAGGATTAATGTTTAGGAATTACCCATACATATGTTTTGCAAATAAAAAGTATTAATAGAAATTTTAAAAAAATTAAAAATAATAGATTATGTGTTAGGACACAATAACCTCAAAATCAAATGCAGGAAGGCAGAAATAGTAAATGTATTTTTTTCAGATCATGACGGAATAAAAATTACATGCAATATAAGGCCAGGAGAAAATAGACCAAAATCCAATTGGAAACTAAGTAATTTTATCCTAAAGAATGAATGGGTGAAACAGCAAATTACAGACACAATTACTAATTTCATCCAAGAGAATGACAATAATGAGACAACATACCAAAATTTGTGGGATACAGCCAAAGCGGTAATAAGGGGAAATTTTATATCTCTAGATGCTTACTTGCATAAAATAGAGAAAGAGAAAATCAATGAATTGGGCTTGCAACCAAAAAAGCTAGAGAAAGAACATATTAAAACCCCCCAATCAAATACCAAACTTGAAATCCTAAAAATAAAAGGAGAGATTAATAAAATTGAAAGTAAAAAAAAAATCTATTGAAT
>JAJPUD010027424.1:0-15572 GCA_023553655.1 Myrmecobius fasciatus | reverse complement strand
CCGCCCCAGCTGCTGTACTTCTAGCTGCTGCCAGCCCTGCTCCCGCCCCACCTGCTGTATTTCCAGCTGCTGCCAGCCTTGCTGCCGCCCCAGCTGCTGTACTTCCAGCTGCTGTCAGCCCTGTTGCCGCCCCAGCTGCTGTACTTCTAGCTGCTGCCAGCCCTGCTGCCGCCCCACCTGCTGTATTTCTAGCTGTTGCCAGCCCTGCTGCCGCCCCATCTGCTGCCGCCCCATCTGCTGCCAGACCACTTGCTGCAGAACCACCTGCTGCCGCCCAACCTGCTTTGGCTCTTGCTGCTGAGCTCTGCTGACCTCTCACACAGGTCTGCATATGCCCACCATCCCCATGCTCTCTCTGACAGGCAGCAACTCTTTTCTTCTGCTGATTTCCTTAAAAAAAAAAAAAGAAAGAAAGAAAAGAATAGAATTACACATTCATCCACATGAGACTATTTCCAATGATGACTACCTACTCAATGTCCCCCAAAGTCTTTCTGTTGCCTTCCTCCTCTTATATGAACATCAAATTCTTATTTAATTCTTATCCATCCAATACGATTTTTCATAATTTCCTCACACCCTCATTGACTTCCTTGCTGACTTCTGTCACCAAGTTTGATTCCTTGAGAAGGACAATATCAACCATGTATTTAGCTCATAATCAGCTTTTATTACTGAGTTTGCAATGATGCTTCTTTCTCAATTGACCCAGTGTATGCAACCGTCTTTGTCTTAGTGTGTGCGATTGTCCAATTCCAAATAAAGCTTCCTGGACATTAAAGGAATCCAATGCCTCAGTAATTTCTCTCTCTTTTTGCCTTCTTTGTCAATGTCAGAGCAGCTCTCAAAATCATAGAATTGCCAATTTCAATGGGTCTACTACTGCCTTTCACTTTAACCACTACCCCAACAGAATATTCACTATCATCGATTTCATAAGTGACCATCCTGCTTTTGCATCCTATCACGTGTTTTGTGTAAGGGCAAGAAAATTCAATTTTTTTTCCTGTTCTCCCCTACTCATTCCAACAAAAAGAAATCTTCTTCAGGCACCCATCATGACTTTTCTTAGGCAGAGAGCTAGCCAGATGATTGAGTGACTTAGAGTCTTCCATGGATCATTTCCTCATATCTTTGTGTTAGTCAGTTAGGGATAGAGTTGGTGAATGGTCACTGTGGGTAGAAGACCCTTGTTAGGATCAAGGAGGAAAGAGGATGATTTTAGAATAACAAAGTTCTGATGTGTGTAGGAGAGAAAAGAATCTGTTTTTCTGCTTCACTTATGAAAATGAATGAGTCCAGCTCCATATATGATCGAAAGAGGACAGAAAATCAGGAAATCAGAATTCACAGGACATTCCAAGTTGGGCATCATTGCTAATTCCCTCCAATGCAGTCTTGAAAAATGTTGTCAAGGAATCACCATTGCTTCAGAATAGGTCTTAGACCCAGTATAGAGGACACAAGGGATCTCCTAAGGCACAATGTCAGATGTGAGAAAATCAATTCACGTAAATTTAAGAGCAGACAAGTTCACCCTGACAGGCAGATATTTGTTGAGCAATAATCACATTCCATAGTCTGTCTTTTGGAATCAGGACAGAGATGGACAGAGACAGGAACTGAGACATGAAGGAAAACATGTTTGATCAGAAATCCTGCACCTGTTGATGCAAGTTGAATTGATGCACAAGTTTCTGTGACTCACATTGCTTGCCATCAGAAACACATGGAAGGTCAACTAGACCTCTTTCTCTTCCCCATGGACTCTAAAAGTGTCATGGCATCAGTAGTAGAAGAAATAATTTAGTTTACACTGAACAAATCATTATTCCTTGCCACGACTCCAACCCCAAATTCTTCTATAGCCTGAAGGTACCTGATATTTCTCTTCTGCTCCATGGACTGTTCGGTGTCTCCAGGTACCTATGGGTTTCTGGGAGGAAAATGCAAAAGTTTCCAGAGATTCCTCAATCTTGGAAGAGAACTCTGTGTATGGAAATGTCAATTTTATTATTTTTAAACTTCTGTTTTTCATGATTTGGAGGTGATCCAGGCTATATAAAGTTATGCTAGTGGAATATCAAGCTTGGTAAGGTTTAAGACTATGGATTGAGATGCTATCTTCCAGGAAATCATGAAAGAAAACTGCCTTGATGTTTTAGAATCAGAAGGCAAAATCACCATGAAAAGAATTCACTGATCAACTCCTGAAAGAGACCCCAAAATCAAAACCCCAAGGAATATCGTGGCCAAATCTCAGGACTATCACACCAAGGAAAAGATATTGCAAGCAGCTAGAAAGAAACAATTCAAATACCGAAGAATTGTAATTAGAATCATACAATATCTGTAAGCTTCCACACTAAAGGATCAAAGGGCCTGGAATTAGCTATTCTGAAAGGCAAAGGAAATTGGATTACAGCCAAGAATAAGTTATCCAGATAGAATGAGAATTATCTTCCAGGGAAGAAGATGGTCATTCAATGATATAGGAGAATTTCACCTATTTCTAAGGAAAAGACCAGATCTGAACAAAATATGTGACCTCCAAAAACAGAACTCAAGAGAAGCATAAAAAGGTAAAAAGGAAAGAACTCTTGAGAACTATATTTCTACTATGGGTATATTCAAAGAATAGGGGAATAATTTGATTTTATTTTGATAAAATGGAAAATAAATTAGAGGCAGAAGGGAACTTCTACTGGAAAAAGAGGGGTAAGGAGGTAAAATAAAGTTTTAAAAAAGGAGGTAAAAATAAGGTAAAATCTCATGAAGAGACAAAAAAATCTAATATAATTGAGGGAAAGAAGGGAGGGTGATGAGCATTGTGTGAATCTTACACTCATCAGATTGGGCTCTAAAAGAGTGTATCAGACACATTTGGTTTCACAGAAAAACTTGTCCCTCCTTATAGGGAAGTAGGAGGGAAAGGAGGGAAAGAAAGGGATAGACTAATAGAAGGGAAAATAGAAGAATTAGGGAAAAGGTGTAAAAAAGAGGGAGGGTCTCTAAAGGGGGGAGGAATGTTAGAGGGAGGTGGTCATCAAAAGCAAAATACTGGGGAGGGGGGAAGGGAGAAAAGGGAAAGGGAAGAGAAAAACATAACTTTGGGTAAATAAGATGGCAGGAAATACAAATTTAGTTATTTTAACTGTGAATGTGAATGGGATGAACTCTCCCATAAAACAGAAGTGGATAGCAGACTGGATTAAAAGCCAGAATCCTACAATATGTTGTTTATAAGAAACACATATAAAACATAGAGAAACATACAGAGTGAAGGCAAAGGGCTGGAGCAGAATCTTTTATGCTTCAGGTGAACAAACAAAAACAGGGGTAGCAACCCTTATCTCAGATCAAGCAAAAGCAAAGATAGTTCTAATTAAAAGAGATAAGGAAGGAAACTATGTTTAATTAAAGGGTGCCATAGATAATGAAGTGGTATCAATACTAGACATATATGCACCAAGTGGTATAGCATCCAAATTCCTAGAGGATAAATTAATAGAGATGCAAGGAGAAATAGACAACAAAACTATACTGGTGGGGGAATCTCAACCTTGCTCTCTCTGAATTAAATAAATCAAACAACAAAATAAATAAGAAAAAAAGTTAGGGAGGTAAACAAAATGTTAGAAAAGTTAGGTATGATAGATCTTTGGAGAAAATTGAATGAAGATAGAAGGGAGTTTACTTTTTTTAGGGGCTCATGGAATTTATACAAAAATTGACGATGTCTTAGGGCATAAAAACATGAAAATCAAATGCAGAAAGGCAGAAATAGTAAATGCATCCTTTTCAGATCATGATGCAATAAAAATCACATGTAATATAAGGCCAGGAGAAAATAGACCAATAGTTAATTGGAAATTACATAATCTAATTTTAAAGAATGAATGGGTGAAAGAGTAAATCATAGACACAATCAATAATTTCATCTAGGAGAATGACAATAATGAGACAACATAGCAAAATTTGTGGGATACAGCCAAAGTGTTTATAAGGGGTAATTTTATATCTCTAGATGCTTAGTTGCATAAAATAGAGAAAGAGAAGATGAATGAATTTGGCTTACAATTTAAAAAGCTAGAAAAAAGAGCAAATTAAAAACCCTCAATTAAATACCAAATTGGAAATTCTGAAAATAAAAGGGAATATTAATAAAATTGAAAATAAGAAAACTATTGAATTAATAAATAAAACTAAGAATTGGTTCTATGAAAAACCCAACAAAATAGATAAGCCTTTATTTAATTTGATTAGAAAAAGGAAAGAGGAAAATCAAATTGTTAGTCTCAAAAATGATAAGGGAGAACTTTCCTCCAATGAAGAGGAAATTAAAGTAATAATTAGGAGTTACTTTGCCCAACTTTATGCCAATAAATTTGATAATCTGAATGAAATGGAGAAATATCTACAAAAATATAGATTGCCCAGGTTAACAGAAGAGGAAATAAATTATTTAAATAATGGGGTCATTTTAGAAAAAGAAATAGAACAAGCTATTAATCAACTCCCTAAGAAAAAAATCTCCAGGGCCAGATGGATTTACATGTGAATTCTACCAAACATTCAAAGAACAATTAATTCCAATACTATATAAACTATTTGAAAAAAATAGGGAAAGAAGGTATACTACCAAATTCCTTCTATGATACAGATATGATGCTAATAGCTAAACCAGGTAAGGTGAAAACAGAGAAAGAAAACTATAGACCAATTTCCCTAATGAATATTGATGCAAAAATTTTAAATAAGATATTAGCAATGAGATTACAGAAAGTCATCCCCAGGATAATACACTATGACCAAGTAGGATTTATACCAGGAATGCAGGACTGGTTCAATATTAGGAAAACTATCAGCATAATCAATTATATTACTAACCAAACTAACAAAAATCATATGGTTATGTCAATAGAGGCAGAAAAAGCCTTTGATAAAATCCAACACCCATTCCTATTAAAAAACACTAGAGAGTGTAGCAATAAATGAACTTTTCCTTAAAATGATTAGTAGCATCTACTTAAAACCATCAGCAAGCATCATATGTAATGGAGACAAACTAGAACCATTCCCAATAAGATCAGGAGTGAAACAAGGCTGCCCACTGTCACCATTACTATTTAATATTGTATTAGAAATGTTAGCTTTGGCAGTAAGAGAAGAAAAAGAGATTAAAAGAATTAGAGTAGGTAATGAGGAAACCAAATTATCACTCTTTGCAGATGACATGATGGTATACTTAGAGAACCCTTGAGGTTGAACTAAAAAACTATTAGAAACAAATCACAACTTTAGCAAAGTTGCAGGATACAAAATAAATCCATATCAATCATCAGCATTTTTATATATTACCTACAAAGTTCAGCAGCAAGAGATACAAAAGGAAATTCCATTCAAAATGACGGTTGATAGTATAAAATATTTGGGAATCTATCTGCCAAGGAAAAGTCAGGAAGTATATGTATTATAAACTACAAAACACTTTCCACACAAATAAATTCAGACCTAGTCAATTGGAAAAACATCAAGTGCTCATGTGTAGGCCGAGTGAATATAATAAAAATGACAATACTACCCAAACTAATTTACTTATTTAGTGCCATATCAATCAAACTCTCAAGAAATTATTTTACAGATCTAGAAAAAAATAGTAGCAAAGTTCATCTGGAAGAACAAAAGGTCAAGAATTTCAAGGGAATTAATGACAAAAAAGGTTGATGAGGGTGGCCTTGCTGTACCAAATCTAAAACTATATTATAAAGCAGCAGTCATCAAAACCATTTGTTACTGGCTAAGAAATAGAGTAATTTGATCAGTGGCATAGGATAGGATCACAGGACAAACTAGGCAATAACTATTGCAATGTAGTGTTTGATAAGCCCAAAGACCCCAACTTTTGGGATAAGTACTTACTACTTGACAAAAACTGCTGGGAAAATTGGAAACTAGTGTGGAAGAAATTAGGGCTTGACCCACACCTAACACCACATACCAAGATAAGATCTAAATGGGTTCATGATTTAGATGTAAAGAGTGATATTATAAGCAAATTAGAGGAACATAGGATAGTTTACCTCTCAGATCTGTGGAGATGGAATAAATTTATGTCAAAGAAAGAACTGGAACTCTTAATTGAACACCAGATACATAATTTTGACTATATTAAGTTAAAAAGTTTTTGCAAAAACAAAACTCAATGCAGACAAGATTAAGAGGAAAGCAATAAATTGGGAAATCATCTTTACATTTAAGGGTTCTGATAAAGGTCTCATTTCTAAAATATATAGAGAATTGCCTCATATTTATAAGAATTCAAGCCATTCTCCAATTGATAAATGGTCAAAGGATATGAACAGACAATTATCAGATGATGAAATTAAAACTATTTCTAGTTATAAGAAAAGGTGCTCCAAATCACTGTTGACCAGAGAAATGCAAACTAAGGCAACTCTGAGGTACCACTACACACCTGTCAGATTGGCTAAAATGACAGGAAAAGATAATGATGAATGTTGGAGGGGATGTGGGAAACCTGGGACACTGATACATGCTTGGTGGAACTGTGAACGGATCCAACCATTCTGGACAGCAATTTGGAACTATGCTCAAAAAGTTATCAAACTGTGTGTACCCTTTGACCCAGCAGTGTTTCTATTGGGCTTATTTCCCAAAGAGATCTTAAAGGAAGGAAAGGGACCCACATGTGCAAGAATGTTTGTGGCACCCTTTTTGTAGTGGCTAGAAACTGGAAACTGAATGGATGCCCATCAATTAAAGTATGGCTGAATAAGTTATGGTATATGAATGTTATGGAATATTATTGTTCTGTAAGAAATGACCAGGAGGATGATTTCAGAGAGGCCTGGAAAGACTTGACTGAACTGATGCTGAGTGAAATGAGCAGAACCAGGAGATCATTATACACAGCAACAACAAGACTATATGATGATCAATTCTGATGGACATGGCTCTCTTCAACAGTGAAATGTTTCAAACCAGGTCCAATTGTTCAGTAAAGAAAGCCATATACACCCAGAGAGAGGGATATGAAATGTGGACCATAACATAACATTTTCATGCTCTCTATTGATGTTTGCTTGCATTGTATTTCCTTTCTCAATTTTTTTTCTTTTAGATACAATTTTTCTTGCACAACAAGATAAGTGTGGAAATATGTATACATATATTCGGTTTGTCAAGTATTTTAACATAAATAACATGTAGTGGACTTCCTTCCATCTAGGGGAGGGGTGGGGCCTGGAGGGGGAAAATTTGTAATGGAAAGCTTTGTAAGGGTCAATGTTGAAGAATTGCTCATACATATGTTTTGCAAATAAAAAACTTTAATAAAGAAAAATTTTTTTTAAAAGACTATGGATTGATCTTGTTGGCCTTATTTGCATTTTTTCTTTTTCCCACTAGCTAAAATAGTTGGGGAAGGAATAGGGAGTGTACCACCTTGCCTTAAGTAGTGAAGCAAATTCTTCTGCTTGTTCAACTAGCCACATCCTGTCCTCAATATTACAGTCCACATGCATCCCTATTTTTTGTACGTCATTCTACTATCCATGAAATTCATTTATTCCCAAGGAATAAGGATAAGTTCAGAGAAGGAGTAGGAAACTCTAAACTGAGAATTATACAGTACCCATAAAATAAATGCCTTGAACCTATGGTCTTATCCCAAAAACCAGAACATAGGACAGTGGTGGCCTTCTCTGAATCATGACACAGTCTTCTTACTTCCCAGAGATATTCCCTAGGAAGGAACAAAATGCTGCCTGAGGCCTAATAGTCATGACATACTCCCGCTGCCTCTCAGGTGGAAAATAGCACCCAAGAAAACAGAAAACATTCCAGGGATTCAAGAATCTAGATCAAGAATTCTCTGGTTGAATTTGCCGTTGTTGCCATGCTCAGGTGCTGTCTTTGTTGATGAGTAACGGCAGGGACTACTACTATGGATAGCTTGTTTGTCCTTGTCTTCAGAATAGATTTACATGAATGGATCTGTACTTGACCCATGAGTCAACCTATCTATTTTGAAAACTTACTCATTTTTCATGAAGGAAAGGAAGTTATGGAAACTTAATCTTCTGCATTTTCTTTTTTCTCATGCCATGAGCAGTGTTAACCCTCCCCCACATTTCCCCAGCATATTGTTTTGCAGGCAGAATTTCTACTGGTTGGCTCTTTAGATAATCTGGTTTCATCCTCCCATACCAAAAAGACTAAAGAATAGCCCTCACAGGGTTTGGAAATGAGTTTGCACAGCAAATTGTTTTCCAAAATCAGAAGACACTCAGGACTCAATACAAGTCCCTTAAGAAAAATGAAAGGTTTTATTATTATAATTAACAATCACATAAACTATAGTATCCTGACAAAGTGATGATTTGGAGAAGTGTAGAATGATAATTTTCACTTTCATATATTGTCTTGGTTGGTGTCTGACTTCCAACATGCTGGGAAGAAAGTTCCTTATTCTGAGCTTCTCCATCATGACTTTGCTCTAGCTTTGGAATGCTAGTGAGAGGTCACAGATATCTATAGGTGTGCTCTAGAAGGATGAGAAAGAAGTACATTCAATCTTTTGGAGCTCTTCCATGGCCTGAGACCAATGGAAAACTTTTTTGGTGAGACTTTGGATGTTGCCATTTTGATTTGGTTGTCTTCTTCTGAGTTTTGATCTTGCCTGTCACCATAGGAACTTTCTATACTTTGGGTCTTCTTCTGTGTTTGTACATATCTCCATCCTATCCCTCAGTTTTCATCTCTAGGATAAAGTAGGACCCCTGCTAGCAGAATAAAGGGGGCACCCTTCTAAGTTTCAGGATTTTAGGGGTGACTGTTTAAAGAGGCACTTCCTGGGACCTGTATGTGCATGGTTCTTCCAAGGTGGTAAGACTCAGGAAAGCTCTCAGGGACTGCTCTGGTCTGTGAATTGCTGCCAACGAGGTTACACACCGTAAAACTAAATATTTGCAATGTTGCAGCTCCCCTGAGGGCACCAGCTATAGTACACTAATGTGCTGCATTGCCTTGAGACTGAGGTCCAAGAGAAATACCCAGATACAAGGATGGCCACTGAAATTGAATCCTCATTTAGGGTCAGCAAATTGACTCTAGTCATCTCCTTCTGTCCAGTTGTCTCTATCCTCGTAGCCTCTGTGCTTTCAAAGTCCAGAAACTGCCACTGCCATGAGAGGTTCAGTTGCACCCAAGGATGACTGCTAGCTTGCTGGGACACAGCCATTCCTGGATCATAATTTTCTGTTACTTGGCTACATTAGATTTTTCTTCTCAATCGTCAACATCGTCTTGAGTGGGAAATAGTTTTTTTTTTTTTTTCCTCATCTTTTTGCGGGTTCCACCATTTCTCGGTTTCTCTACCACCGTTATTGGAAAATGATTGCAGGGCTTCAGGGGAGAGCTCAGGGTGTAACCTGACTTGTCTCCAGCAACAGAGCAGAACTTAAATCCTTACAAATTGGTCTTGATATCGTTTGTATCACCATCACTTAAAAAAGGACTTCCTTCTTTCTGCATTTAATTAAAAATGTCAATTTATAAAAATGAAGCAAGAAAAGATAGTGGTCATCAAAATTAGGAAAATTAGTCATCATTTTGACAGCCATATTCCTCCATGTCTACCTAGAGAAAAGGGAGGTGAATTTTTGTCTTCCCTTTGCTCTCCTTTTCTAACTTTTGTCTCCTTTCCCCCTACTTCCCTCTCCTATTCTTATTTCATATTTCTTTCCTCACAAATCTTTTACTTCACCACAAATCTCCTTCCATTCTATTGCCACTTCTTCCTTTGCATTCCCCAATCTTTTTACTCTTTTCCTTTCAGTTCTGTCAGCTACCTTTCCAACATTTCCACATGTCTTCCTTGACCTTCACATCTTCTCACTTCTGCTCTGCTTTGCTCTTCTAGAAGCTCTGCTTCTTTTTTCTTCTGATCTTCTCTTCTGTGCGCTCATATAGCTCACTTTATTTTGGCATATGTTAAGACTATAACCAATCTTTGGACAATTATCTCACTTCCTTTATGTGCTTTTTCCTTTATGTTGACTCCAAATTAAGTTCCTGACCAATCACGTTCAACTCACTTTGTAACCAAGGAACCATTGCTCATTCCTTCTGTGTGTTGGGTCCATTTCCTTGGTGAGAGCACAAAACTTCTCTGGCATCAACCACTTGTGCCCTTACTAGGAAGTTTTTTTGGTTCTACATCCAATGAGAAAAATCTTTCTCATTTGGTCAGCCTTCTTGTGGATATAGCCCAAAAACACAAGAAGGAGAGAAATGTATTTATCATTTTATTTACCCTTCAAATATAGAACTCAACAGAAGCATAAAAAAGTAAAAAGGAAAGAACTCTTGAGAACTATATCTCTGTTGTGGGTGTATATAGAGAGTGCAGGTATAATTTGATTTTATTGTGAAAATATAAAAATGAAACTATAGGTGGAAAGGGGATTGCATTGGGAAAAGATGAAAATAGAGGTAAAATGGGGGAAATTAAATCTCATGAAGAGGCAAAGAAGACCTGTTATAATTGAGGTAAAGAAGGGAGGGAGATGAATATTCTGTGAATCTTACTTTCATCAGATTTTTCTCAAAGGGGGACTATTAGAAATATTTGATTTCACAGAGAAACTTGTCTAACCTTTTAGGGAAGTGGGAGGGAAAAGGGAAAAAGGAAAGGGGCAGGCTAATAGAAGGGAAAACAGTAGTAGTAGAGGAAAGGTATAAGAAAGGGGGAGGGCTGCCTGAGGGAAGTGATGGTCAGAAACAAAATACTGGGAAGGAGGGACAGGGGTAAAGGAAAGAGAAAAGTATAATTTGGAGTAAATAAGATGGAGGGAAATACAGAATCAGTCATTTTAAATGTGAATGTGAATGGGATGAATCTCCCATAAAACAGAAGCAGATAGCAGACTGGATTAAATACCAGAATCCTATAATATGTTGTTTACAAGAAACACATTTAAAGCAGAGTGATCCATAAAGAGTAAAGGTAAAAGGCTGGAGCAGAACCTATTATGCTTCAGGTGAGGTAAAAAACACAAAGGGAAGCTATCTTGATCTCAGATCAAGCAAAAGCAAAAATAGATCTAATTAAAGAGATAAGGAAGGAAACTACATCTTGCTAAAGGGTACCATAGATAATAAAGAAATATCAATACTGAACATATATGCATCAAGGGGTATAGCATCTAAATTCCTAAAGGAGAAGTTAAGAGAGATGCAAGAAGAAATAGACAGCAAAACTATGCTAGTGGGGATTTCAAACTTGCTCTCTCAGAATTAGATAAATTGAACCACAAAATAAATAAGAAAGAAGTTAACGAAGTAAATAGATTCAAAATGTTAGTTATGATAGATCTTTGAAAAAAATTGAATGGAAACAGAAAGGAGTACACTTTTTTTCTCCACAATTCATGGTACCTAGAAAAATTGACCATTTATTAGGACATAAAGATCTCAAAATCAAATGCATAAAAACAGAAATAACAAATGCGTTTTTCAGATCATGATTCAATAAAAATTAATTTTAATAAATGTTTTAATTAATTGTGTTTAATTAATTAATATTATTTAATAAATTTTAATAAAAGGCCAGGGGATAATAGACTTAAAAATTAATAGGAAACTAAATAATCTAATCCTAAATAATGAATGGGTGAAACAACAAATCATAGACACAATCAGTAATTTCATCCAAGAGAGTGAAAATAATGTGACAACATATCAATATGTGTCGGCTGCAGACAAAGCAGAAATAAGGGGAAATTTTATATCTCTAGAGGCTTACTTGCATAAAAAAGAAAAAGAGAAGATCAATGAATTGGGCTTGCAACCAAAAAAGTTAAAAACAAAAACAAAAACAAATGAACCCTCCCCAATTAAATGTCAAATTTGAAATTCTAAAAATAAAAAGGGAGATTAATAAAATTGAAAGTAAGAAAACTATTGAATTAATAATTAAAATTAAGAATTGGTTTTATGAAAAAAACCAACAAAATAGATAAAATTTTATTTAACTTTATTAGAAAAAGGAAAAAAATGAAATTGTTAGTCTCAAAAATGAAAAGGGAGAACTTTCCTCCAATAAAGAGGAAAGTAGAGCAATAATTAGGAATTATTTTTCCAACTTTATGTCAATAAATTTGATAATCTAAGTGAAATGGAGGAATAATTACAAAAAGCAGATTGCCCAGATTAACAGAAGATGAAATAATTTACTTAAATAATCCCATTTTAGAAAAGGAAATAGAACAAGCTATTAATCAACTCCCTAAGAAAAAATCTCCAGGGCCAGATGGATTTATATGTGAATTCTACCAAATATTTAAAGAAAAACTAACTCCAATACTATGTAAACTATTTGAAAAAATAGGGAATAAAGGACTCCTACCAAATTACTTTTATGACAGAGACATACTACTGATACCTAAACCAGGTAGGATGAAAACAGAGAAAGAAAATTATAGACCAATTCCCCTCATGAATATTGATGCAAAAATCTTAATTAAAATATTAGCAAAGAGATTACAGAAAGTCATACCCAGGATAATACAAGTAAAATTTATACCAGAAATGCAGAACTGGTTCAATATTAGGAAAACTATTTAGCATAATTGACTATATCAATAAGCAAACTCAACAAAAACTATATGATTATCTCAATAGGAATGTAAACAGATAAGCCTAATTAAGTCCCCTATGATATCACTTTGCTGCTTCTTCTGAGTCCCGTATTTGAAAATCGAATTTTCCATTCACCTCAGGTCTTTTCATCATGAGTGTCTGAAAAGGCTCTATTTCATTGAATGTCCAAGCTTAGGAGGTTTGTGCAGTTGTTTTGAGAGCTTCTTCTATAGATCTGAATGACCACAAACACTTTTCTGCCCTGTAATTGTTAATAGTGTCCCCATCCCACTGTAGGTATAAGATCTACTAAGTTCTGTTTTGCTGACTATGAGGCTGGGGCTGCACTGCCTCTCCTGACACTACACTCCTGACTCCTACCCCATTGCCACAGATCCTCTCTGCTGGCCTTCCAAGTTTTCCTTGGTGTCCCATGGCCAAGAGGACCAGAAGCCACTGGTACTGCCACCAACTCAAATTTAGAGGTTCTGCCTTGCTGACATTGGCGCTGGGGCTGAGGCCAAGCCAGGTCAGGGGTCTGGGTGGGTCTGAGGTCCTGCCTGGAGCTGGGCCTGTGCTGCGATCAGGTGGGATGCGTGCTGAGCTCCCACCCTGGTTCCACAGTTCTTTTCTGCTAATCTTCCAAGTCCTCTTTGACATCTTTTGACTGAAAAGTCTGGAAGCCACCAGTACTGCCTTTGATTCATAAGTTGGGATTGAGTCTGGGGCGGGGTTGGGACTGCATTGATAATGGCCTACACCAGGATTGCACAACCCTTACCCTGGTATCACAGAAGTTTTCTATTGAGCTTCTAAATTGACTTCAGCTGGAAAATGTTCTATTCCATCTTTGGGGGGGGGTGTTCTGATCTTCTAAAATTTGGTTAGTTATTATTTTATAGAATTTAGGACACTTTTCAGGGAGAAATTGGGCAAGTTCCTGCCTTTATTCTGCAATCTTGGCTCTACCTCCTTCCCTCAGTTTTTAACTCTATTCTAAAGTTGGTCTCTGCCACTAGAGTGGGAGGTGGGGAGGAGCGGCGTATAGTATACTGAGCTTCATAGCGTTGGTGTGGCTATTTTTAAAGGCAATTCTTGGGACCAGTAAGTTTTTGGCTCTTCCCTTCCCTCTCTTTTTCTTATCTTTATTTCCTTTCCCACTTCTTTCCTTCATAATTATTCCCTTATATATCTTTCCCACTGCCTTTCCTTCATAATTATTCCCTTATATATCTTTCCCTTCCTTCCAAACCCCCTCACATCCTATTCCCTCTTCTTTCCTTCCTTTCATAATTTTCCTTTTTATTCCTTTCATTTCATTCCTCTCATGTTCCTTTCCCACACTTTCATTCTCTCCCTCCTCTTCCTTTCCCTTCTCTTCTTCTCTGCTTCAGAGCCAAAATTGATTATTGAGTGAATTATCTGACAGAATTGTCCCATTTTTCCAGGACTGCATCCTAAGTCAAGACATTTCTTTTCTTTAAGGCTCCCTTCCCTTAGTTTTTAAATTCAATTACTGTACTATATTTCCTGTATGCTTTTTTTCAATCTCCAAAATTCAATGAAAATCCATATCATTGAGACCAATTGAAATTAGTCTGAATGTACATAGATTTTTCTATGGCTATCATTTACATCTATGTCTGAATAAGCCCAAACAGCTGCAAAAACAAGGATGTTTCTGTTTCTTAGGCAAATTACTTCTGCTACCATCAAATGGAATTAAAAACAATCCCCTCCAAAAGTCATGTTCACTAAATCAGAAGTAGCCATGAACCTAAATTTCCCACCCAGGACCTCACAGCCAGTAATTTTAAATAGAAACTGGTATATGTGGAGAATATAAAAAACAAACAGTATTGAGGAAGTTATGAATAAATTCATATTGCTCACTTTAATTTGGCATATCTTCAACCCATAATCAGACTTTAGGCATTTATTTCTTTCTATCTTTTTTATTGCTCCCTTATGTTGAATCTACAAAATGTACCAGAACAATTATGCTCAATTCTATTTATAACCAAGGAAGTACTGCTCATTCTTTTTGAGCTTCAGGTTCATATCCTTGATTGTAAGACACAACCATTCTGTCATCAACCATTTGTAGCCTTACTAGGAAGTTTTCCTGTTCTCCATCCCATGAAAGAAATCTTCCTCAACTGGTCTGCCTCTTTTCTGGCATAGAACCTGAAAGTACAAGATAAATACATTCAGAATTATATTTCAACAAGAGAAAGCAGAAGGGACTAATGGAAAGTGTCTTCCAGACTGAAATGACCCTCATACTGATACCAGGAATTAAGCCAGAGGTCAGAACTAGGATCAAATGGAAGATATAGAAGGGAAGCATATTTAGGTTTGAGAGGAGGAAAAACTTCCCAATTATAGCTGTTCAAGTAATGATGAAATGCTTTAAGATGAACATGAAAGAGGGGCAACATATGAGGGATGATTCAGCAATAAAAAATATAATGGGAAATTTTAACAGGAAAATAATTATTTTTTCCGTCCCACTGACTAAGTTGATCATCATGTTTTCCTAGTGGAAAGAAATGAAATAAACAAGACTTTGTAATAGAAACCTCGTAGAAGTTGGGTATAAAAAAGATGCCTGAGACTAGGGTTCATCCATACTCAAGAAACTCATTCATCTGCAAACCAATCCAGAAGCTTAATCCACCAACACCATGGTCAGCTCATGTTGTGGCTCCACTTGTGGCCAAAGCTGTGGCTCTAGCTGTTGCCAGCCTTGCTGCCGCCCCAGCTGCTGTATTTCTAGCTGCTGCCAACCCTGCTGCCGCCCCAGCTGCTGTATTTCTAGCTGCTGCCAGCCTTGCTGCCGCCCCAGCTGTTGTACTTCTAGCTGCCAACCCTGCTGCCGCCCCAGCTGCTGTACTTCTAGCTGC
>JAJPUD010027423.1:0-15572 GCA_023553655.1 Myrmecobius fasciatus | reverse complement strand
CCGCCCCAGCTGCTGTACTTCTAGCTGCTGCCAGCCCTGCTCCCGCCCCACCTGCTGTATTTCCAGCTGCTGCCAGCCTTGCTGCCGCCCCAGCTGCTGTACTTCCAGCTGCTGTCAGCCCTGTTGCCGCCCCAGCTGCTGTACTTCTAGCTGCTGCCAGCCCTGCTGCCGCCCCACCTGCTGTATTTCTAGCTGTTGCCAGCCCTGCTGCCGCCCCATCTGCTGCCGCCCCATCTGCTGCCAGACCACTTGCTGCAGAACCACCTGCTGCCGCCCAACCTGCTTTGGCTCTTGCTGCTGAGCTCTGCTGACCTCTCACACAGGTCTGCATATGCCCACCATCCCCATGCTCTCTCTGACAGGCAGCAACTCTTTTCTTCTGCTGATTTCCTTAAAAAAAAAAAAGAAAGAAAGAAAAGAATAGAATTACACATTCATCCACATGAGACTATTTCCAATGATGACTACCTACTCAATGTCCCCCAAAGTCTTTCTGTTGCCTTCCTCCTCTTATATGAACATCAAATTCTTATTTAATTCTTATCCATCCAATACGATTTTTCATAATTTCCTCACACCCTCATTGACTTCCTTGCTGACTTCTGTCACCAAGTTTGATTCCTTGAGAAGGACAATATCGACCATGTATTTAGCTCATAATCAGCTTTTATTACTGAGTTTGCAATGATGCTTCTTTCTCAATTGACCCAGTGTATGCAACCGTCTTTGTCTTAGTGTGTGCGATTGTCCAATTCCAAATAAAGCTTCCTGGACATTAAAGGAATCCAATGCCTCAGTAATTTCTCTCTCTTTTTGCCTTCTTTGTCAATGTCAGAGCAGCTCTCAAAATCATAGAATTGCCAATTTCAATGGGTCTACTACTGCCTTTCACTTTAACCAGTACCCCAACAGAATATTCACTATCATCGATTTCATAAGTGACCATCCTGCTTTTGCATCCTATCACGTGTTTTGTGTAAGGGCAAGAAAATTCAATTTTTTTTCCTGTTCTCCCCTACTCATTCCAACAAAAAGAAATCTTCTTCAGGCACCCATCATGACTTTTCTTAGGCAGAGAGCTAGCCAGATGATTGAGTGACTTAGAGTCTTCCATGGATCATTTCCTCATATCTTTGTGTTAGTCAGTTAGGGATAGAGTTGGTGAATGGTCACTGTGGGTAGAAGACCCTTGTTAGGATCAAGGAGGAAAGAGGATGATTTTAGAATAACAAAGTTCTGATGTGTGTAGGAGAGAAAAGAATCTGTTTTTCTGCTTCACTTATGAAAATGAATGAGTCCAGCTCCATATATGATCGAAAGAGGACAGAAAATCAGGAAATCAGAATTCACAGGACATTCCAAGTTGGGCATCATTGCTAATTCCCTCCAATGCAGTCTTGAAAAATGTTGTCAAGGAATCACCATTGCTTCAGAATAGGTCTTAGACCCAGTATAGAGGACACAAGGGATCTCCTAAGGCACAATGTCAGATGTGAGAAAATCAATTCACGTAAATTTAAGAGCAGACAAGTTCACCCTGACAGGCAGATATTTGTTGAGCAATAATCACATTCCATAGTCTGTCTTTTGGAATCAGGACAGAGATGGACAGAGACAGGAACTGAGACATGAAGGAAAACATGTTTGATCAGAAATCCTGCACCTGTTGATGCAAGTTGAATTGATGCACAAGTTTCTGTGACTCACATTGCTTGCCATCAGAAACACATGGAAGGTCAACTAGACCTCTTTCTCTTCCCCATGGACTCTAAAAGTGTCATGGCATCAGTAGTAGAAGAAATAATTTAGTTTACACTGAACAAATCATTATTCCTTGCCACGACTCCAACCCCAAATTCTTCTATAGCCTGAAGGTACCTGATATTTCTCTTCTGCTCCATGGACTGTTCGGTGTCTCCAGGTACCTATGGGTTTCTGGGAGGAAAATGCAAAAGTTTCCAGAGATTCCTCAATCTTGGAAGAGAACTCTGTGTATGGAAATGTCAATTTTATTATTTTTAAACTTCTGTTTTTCATGATTTGGAGGTGATCCAGGCTATATAAAGTTATGCTAGTGGAATATCAAGCTTGGTAAGGTTTAAGACTATGGATTGAGATGCTATCTTCCAGGAAATCATGAAAGAAAACTGCCTTGATGTTTTAGAATCAGAAGGCAAAATCACCATGAAAAGAATTCACTGATCAACTCCTGAAAGAGACCCCAAAATCAAAACCCCAAGGAATATCGTGGCCAAATCTCAGGACTATCACACCAAGGAAAAGATATTGCAAGCAGCTAGAAAGAAACAATTCAAATACCGAAGAATTGTAATTAGAATCATACAATATCTGTAAGCTTCCACACTAAAGGATCAAAGGGCCTGGAATTAGCTATTCTGAAAGGCAAAGGAAATTGGATTACAGCCAAGAATAAGTTATCCAGATAGAATGAGAATTATCTTCCAGGGAAGAAGATGGTCATTCAATGATATAGGAGAATTTCACCTATTTCTAAGGAAAAGACCAGATCTGAACAAAATATGTGACCTCCAAAAACAGAACTCAAGAGAAGCATAAAAAGGTAAAAAGGAAAGAACTCTTGAGAACTATATTTCTACTATGGGTATATTCAAAGAATAGGGGAATAATTTGATTTTATTTTGATAAAATGGAAAATAAATTAGAGGCAGAAGGGAACTTCTACTGGAAAAAGAGGGGTAAGGAGGTAAAATAAAGTTTTAAAAAAAAGGAGGTAAAAATAAGGTAAAATCTCATGAAGAGACAAAAAAATCTAATATAATTGAGGGAAAGAAGGGAGGGTGATGCGCATTGTGTGAATCTTACACTCATCAGATTGGGCTCTAAAAGAGTGTATCAGACACATTTGGTTTCACAGAAAAACTTGTCCCTCCTTATAGGGAAGTAGGAGGGAAAGGAGGGAAAGAAAGGGATAGACTAATAGAAGGGAAAATAGAAGAATTAGGGAAAAGGTGTAAAAAAGAGGGAGGGTCTCTAAAGGGGGGAGGAATGTTAGAGGGAGGTGGTCATCAAAAGCAAAATACTGGGGAGGGGGGAAGGGAGAAAAGGGAAAGGGAAGAGAAAAACATAACTTTGGGTAAATAAGATGGCAGGAAATACAAATTTAGTTATTTTAACTGTGAATGTGAATGGGATGAACTCTCCCATAAAACAGAAGTGGATAGCAGACTGGATTAAAAGCCAGAATCCTACAATATGTTGTTTATAAGAAACACATATAAAACATAGAGAAACATACAGAGTGAAGGCAAAGGGCTGGAGCAGAATCTTTTATGCTTCAGGTGAACAAACAAAAACAGGGGTAGCAACCCTTATCTCAGATCAAGCAAAAGCAAAGATAGTTCTAATTAAAAGAGATAAGGAAGGAAACTATGTTTAATTAAAGGGTGCCATAGATAATGAAGTGGTATCAATACTAGACATATATGCACCAAGTGGTATAGCATCCAAATTCCTAGAGGATAAATTAATAGAGATGCAAGGAGAAATAGACAACAAAACTATACTGGTGGGGGAATCTCAACCTTGCTCTCTCTGAATTAAATAAATCAAACAACAAAATAAATAAGAAAAAAAGTTAGGGAGGTAAACAAAATGTTAGAAAAGTTAGGTATGATAGATCTTTGGAGAAAATTGAATGAAGATAGAAGGGAGTTTACTTTTTTTTAGGGGCTCATGGAATTTATACAAAAATTGACGATGTCTTAGGGCATAAAAACATGAAAATCAAATGCAGAAAGGCAGAAATAGTAAATGCATCCTTTTCAGATCATGATGCAATAAAAATCACATGTAATATAAGGCCAGGAGAAAATAGACCAATAGTTAATTGGAAATTACATAATCTAATTTTAAAGAATGAATGGGTGAAAGAGTAAATCATAGACACAATCAATAATTTCATCTAGGAGAATGACAATAATGAGACAACATAGCAAAATTTGTGGGATACAGCCAAAGTGTTTATAAGGGGTAATTTTATATCTCTAGATGCTTAGTTGCATAAAATAGAGAAAGAGAAGATGAATGAATTTGGCTTACAATTTAAAAAGCTAGAAAAAAGAGCAAATTAAAAACCCTCAATTAAATACCAAATTGGAAATTCTGAAAATAAAAGGGAATATTAATAAAATTGAAAATAAGAAAACTATTGAATTAATAAATAAAACTAAGAATTGGTTCTATGAAAAACCCAACAAAATAGATAAGCCTTTATTTAATTTGATTAGAAAAAGGAAAGAGGAAAATCAAATTGTTAGTCTCAAAAATGATAAGGGAGCACTTTCCTCCAATGAAGAGGAAATTAAAGTAATAATTAGGAGTTACTTTGCCCAACTTTATGCCAATAAATTTGATAATCTGAATGAAATGGAGAAATATCTACAAAAATATAGATTGCCCAGGTTAACAGAAGAGGAAATAAATTATTTAAATAATGGGGTCATTTTAGAAAAAGAAATAGAACAAGCTATTAATCAACTCCCTAAGAAAAAAATCTCCAGGGCCAGATGGATTTACATGTGAATTCTACCAAACATTCAAAGAACAATTAATTCCAATACTATATAAACTATTTGAAAAAAATAGGGAAAGAAGGTATACTGCCAAATTCCTTCTATGATACAGATATGATGCTAATAGCTAAACCAGGTAGGGTGAAAACAGAGAAAGAAAACTATAGACCAATTTCCCTAATGAATATTGATGCAAAAATTTTAAATAAGATATTAGCAATGAGATTACAGAAAGTCATCCCCAGGATAATACACTATGACCAAGTAGGATTTATACCAGGAATGCAGGACTGGTTCAATATTAGGAAAACTATCAGCATAATCAATTATATTACTAACCAAACTAACAAAAATCATATGGTTATGTCAATAGAGGCAGAAAAAGCCTTTGATAAAATCCAACACCCATTCCTATTAAAAAACACTAGAGAGTGTAGCAATAAATGAACTTTTCCTTAAAATGATTAGTAGCATCTACTTAAAACCATCAGCAAGCATCATATGTAATGGAGACAAACTAGAACCATTCCCAATAAGATCAGGAGTGAAAC
Organism: Myrmecobius fasciatus; assembly: GCA_023553655.1. Taxonomy (NCBI): domain Eukaryota; kingdom Metazoa; phylum Chordata; class Mammalia; order Dasyuromorphia; family Myrmecobiidae; genus Myrmecobius; species Myrmecobius fasciatus. The sequence goes on along the minus strand of JAJPUD010027423.1, from coordinate 10,468 downwards.
AAGGCTGCCCACTGTCACCATTACTATTTAATATTGTATTAGAAATGTTAGCTTTGGCAGTAAGAGAAGAAAAAGAGATTAAAAGAATTAGAGTAGGTAATGAGGAAACCAAATTATCACTCTTTGCAGATGACATGATGGTATACTTAGAGAACCCTTGAGGTTGAACTAAAAAACTATTAGAAACAAATCACAACTTTAGCAAAGTTGCAGGATACAAAATAAATCCATATCAATCATCAGCATTTTTATATATTACCTACAAAGTTCAGCAGCAAGAGATACAAAAGGAAATTCCATTCAAAATGACGGTTGATAGTATAAAATATTTGGGAATCTATCTGCCAAGGAAAAGTCAGGAAGTATATGTATTATAAACTACAAAACACTTTCCACACAAATAAATTCAGACCTAGTCAATTGGAAAAACATCAAGTGCTCATGTGTAGGCCGAGTGAATATAATAAAAATGACAATACTACCCAAACTAATTTACTTATTTAGTGCCATATCAATCAAACTCTCAAGAAATTATTTTACAGATCTAGAAAAAAATAGTAGCAAAGTTCATCTGGAAGAACAAAAGGTCAAGAATTTCAAGGGAATTAATGACAAAAAAGGTTGATGAGGGTGGCCTTGCTGTACCAAATCTAAAACTATATTATAAAGCAGCAGTCATCAAAACCATTTGTTACTGGCTAAGAAATAGAGTAATTTGATCAGTGGCATAGGATAGGATCACAGGACAAACTAGGCAATAACTATTGCAATGTAGTGTTTGATAAGCCCAAAGACCCCAACTTTTGGGATAAGTACTTACTACTTGACAAAAACTGCTGGGAAAATTGGAAACTAGTGTGGAAGAAATTAGGGCTTGACCCACACCTAACACCACATACCAAGATAAGATCTAAATGGGTTCATGATTTAGATGTAAAGAGTGATATTATAAGCAAATTAGAGGAACATAGGATAGTTTACCTCTCAGATCTGTGGAGATGGAATAAATTTATGTCAAAAAAAGAACTGGAACTCTTAATTGAACACCAGATACATAATTTTGACTATATTAAGTTAAAAAGTTTTTGCAAAAACAAAACTCAATGCAGACAAGATTAAGAGGAAAGCAATAAATTGGGAAATCATCTTTACATTTAAGGGTTCTGATAAAGGTCTCATTTCTAAAATATATAGAGAATTGCCTCATATTTATAAGAATTCAAGCCATTCTCCAATTGATAAATGGTCAAAGGATATGAACAGACAATTATCAGATGATGAAATTAAAACTATTTCTAGTTATAAGAAAAGGTGCTCCAAATCACTGTTGACCAGAGAAATGCAAACTAAGGCAACTCTGAGGTACCACTACACACCTGTCAGATTGGCTAAAATGACAGGAAAAGATAATGATGAATGTTGGAGGGGATGTGGGAAACCTGGGACACTGATACATGCTTGGTGGAACTGTGAACGGATCCAACCATTCTGGACAGCAATTTGGAACTATGCTCAAAAAGTTATCAAACTGTGTGTACCCTTTGACCCAGCAGTGTTTCTATTGGGCTTATTTCCCAAAGAGATCTTAAAGGAAGGAAAGGGACCCACATGTGCAAGAATGTTTGTGGCACCCTTTTTGTAGTGGCTAGAAACTGGAAACTGAATGGATGCCCATCAATTAAAGTATGGCTGAATAAGTTATGGTATATGAATGTTATGGAATATTATTGTTCTGTAAGAAATGACCAGGAGGATGATTTCAGAGAGGCCTGGAAAGACTTGACTGAACTGATGCTGAGTGAAATGAGCAGAACCAGGAGATCATTATACACAGCAACAACAAGACTATATGATGATCAATTCTGATGGACATGGCTCTCTTCAACAGTGAAATGTTTCAAACCAGGTCCAATTGTTCAGTAAAGAAAGCCATATACACCCAGAGAGAGGGATATGAAATGTGGACCATAACATAACATTTTCATGCTCTCTATTGATGTTTGCTTGCATTGTATTTCCTTTCTCAATTTTTTTTCTTTTAGATACAATTTTTCTTGCACAACAAGATAAGTGTGGAAATATGTATACATATATTCGGTTTGTCAAGTATTTTAACATAAATAACATGTAGTGGACTTCCTTCCATCTAGGGGAGGGGTGGGGCCTGGAGGGGGAAAATTTGTAATGGAAAGCTTTGTAAGGGTCAATGTTGAAGAATTGCTCATACATATGTTTTGCAAATAAAAAACTTTAATAAAGAAAAAATTTTTTTAAAAGACTATGGATTGATCTTGTTGGCCTTATTTGCATTTTTTCTTTTTCCCACTAGCTAAAATAGTTGGGGAAGGAATAGGGAGTGTACCACCTTGCCTTAAGTAGTGAAGCAAATTCTTCTGCTTGTTCAACTAGCCACATCCTGTCCTCAATATTACAGTCCACATGCATCCCTATTTTTTGTACGTCATTCTACTATCCATGAAATTCATTTATTCCCAAGGAATAAGGATAAGTTCAGAGAAGGAGTAGGAAACTCTAAACTGAGAATTATACAGTACCCATAAAATAAATGCCTTGAACCTATGGTCTTATCCCAAAAACCAGAACATAGGACAGTGGTGGCCTTCTCTGAATCATGACACAGTCTTCTTACTTCCCAGAGATATTCCCTAGGAAGGAACAAAATGCTGCCTGAGGCCTAATAGTCATGACATACTCCCGCTGCCTCTCAGGTGGAAAATAGCACCCAAGAAAACAGAAAACATTCCAGGGATTCAAGAATCTAGATCAAGAATTCTCTGGTTGAATTTGCCGTTGTTGCCATGCTCAGGTGCTGTCTTTGTTGATGAGTAACGGCAGGGACTACTACTATGGATAGCTTGTTTGTCCTTGTCTTCAGAATAGATTTACATGAATGGATCTGTACTTGACCCATGAGTCAACCTATCTATTTTGAAAACTTACTCATTTTTCATGAAGGAAAGGAAGTTATGGAAACTTAATCTTCTGCATTTTCTTTTTTCTCATGCCATGAGCAGTGTTAACCCTCCCCACATTTCCCCAGCATATTGTTTTGCAGGCAGAATTTCTACTGGTTGGCTCTTTAGATAATCTGGTTTCATCCTCCCATACCAAAAAGACTAAAGAATAGCCCTCACAGGGTTTGGAAATGAGTTTGCACAGCAAATTGTTTTCCAAAATCAGAAGACACTCAGGACTCAATACAAGTCCCTTAAGAAAAATGAAAGGTTTTATTATTATAATTAACAATCACATAAACTATAGTATCCTGACAAAGTGATGATTTGGAGAAGTGTAGAATGATAATTTTCACTTTCATATATTGTCTTGGTTGGTGTCTGACTTCCAACATGCTGGGAAGAAAGTTCCTTATTCTGAGCTTCTCCATCATGACTTTGCTCTAGCTTTGGAATGCTAGTGAGAGGTCACAGATATCTATAGGTGTGCTCTAGAAGGATGAGAAAGAAGTACATTCAATCTTTTGGAGCTCTTCCATGGCCTGAGACCAATGGAAAACTTTTTTGGTGAGACTTTGGATGTTGCCATTTTGATTTGGTTGTCTTCTTCTGAGTTTTGATCTTGCCTGTCACCATAGGAACTTTCTATACTTTGGGTCTTCTTCTGTGTTTGTACATATCTCCATCCTATCCCTCAGTTTTCATCTCTAGGATAAAGTAGGACCCCTGCTAGCAGAATAAAGGGGGCACCCTTCTAAGTTTCAGGATTTTAGGGGTGACTGTTTAAAGAGGCACTTCCTGGGACCTGTATGTGCATGGTTCTTCCAAGGTGGTAAGACTCAGGAAAGCTCTCAGGGACTGCTCTGGTCTGTGAATTGCTGCCAACGAGGTTACACACCGTAAAACTAAATATTTGCAATGTTGCAGCTCCCCTGAGGGCACCAGCTATAGTACACTAATGTGCTGCATTGCCTTGAGACTGAGGTCCAAGAGAAATACCCAGATACAAGGATGGCCACTGAAATTGAATCCTCATTTAGGGTCAGCAAATTGACTCTAGTCATCTCCTTCTGTCCAGTTGTCTCTATCCTCGTAGCCTCTGTGCTTTCAAAGTCCAGAAACTGCCACTGCCATGAGAGGTTCAGTTGCACCCAAGGATGACTGCTAGCTTGCTGGGACACAGCCATTCCTGGATCATAATTTTCTGTTACTTGGCTACATTAGATTTTTCTTCTCAATCGTCAACATCGTCTTGAGTGGGAAATAGTTTTTTTTTTTTTTCCTCATCTTTTTGCGGGTTCCACCATTTCTCGGTTTCTCTACCACCGTTATTGGAAAATGATTGCAGGGCTTCAGGGGAGAGCTCAGGGTGTAACCTGACTTGTCTCCAGCAACAGAGCAGAACTTAAATCCTTACAAATTGGTCTTGATATCGTTTGTATCACCATCACTTAAAAAAGGACTTCCTTCTTTCTGCATTTAATTAAAAATGTCAATTTATAAAAATGAAGCAAGAAAAGATAGTGGTCATCAAAATTAGGAAAATTAGTCATCATTTTGACAGCCATATTCCTCCATGTCTACCTAGAGAAAAGGGAGGTGAATTTTTGTCTTCCCTTTGCTCTCCTTTTCTAACTTTTGTCTCCTTTCCCCCTACTTCCCTCTCCTATTCTTATTTCATATTTCTTTCCTCACAAATCTTTTACTTCACCACAAATCTCCTTCCATTCTATTGCCACTTCTTCCTTTGCATTCCCCAATCTTTTTACTCTTTTCCTTTCAGTTCTGTCAGCTACCTTTCCAACATTTCCACATGTCTTCCTTGACCTTCACATCTTCTCACTTCTGCTCTGCTTTGCTCTTCTAGAAGCTCTGCTTCTTTTTTTTTCTGATCTTCTCTTCTGTGCGCTCATATAGCTCACTTTATTTTGGCATATGTTAAGACTATAACCAATCTTTGGACAATTATCTCACTTCCTTTATGTGCTTTTTCCTTTATGTTGACTCCAAATTAAGTTCCTGACCAATCACGTTCAACTCACTTTGTAACCAAGGAACCATTGCTCATTCCTTCTGTGTGTTGGGTCCATTTCCTTGGTGAGAGCACAAAACTTCTCTGGCATCAACCACTTGTGCCCTTACTAGGAAGTTTTTTTGGTTCTACATCCAATGAGAAAAATCTTTCTCATTTGGTCAGCCTTCTTGTGGATATAGCCCAAAAACACAAGAAGGAGAGAAATGTATTTATCATTTTATTTACCCTTCAAATATAGAACTCAACAGAAGCATAAAAAAGTAAAAAGGAAAGAACTCTTGAGAACTATATCTCTGTTGTGGGTGTATATAGAGAGTGCAGGTATAATTTGATTTTATTGTGAAAATATAAAAATGAAACTATAGGTGGAAAGGGGATTGCATTGGGAAAAGATGAAAATAGAAGTAAAATGGGGGAAATTAAATCTCATGAAGAGGCAAAGAAGACCTGTTATAATTGAGGTAAAGAAGGGAGGGAGATGAATATTCTGTGAATCTTACTTTCATCAGATTTTTCTCAAAGGGGGACTATTAGAAATATTTGATTTCACAGAGAAACTTGTCTAACCTTTTAGGGAAGTGGGAGGGAAAAGGGAAAAAGGAAAGGGGCAGGCTAATAGAAGGGAAAACAGTAGTAGTAGAGGAAAGGTATAAGAAAGGGGGAGGGCTGCCTGAGGGAAGTGATGGTCAGAAACAAAATACTGGGAAGGAGGGACAGGGGTAAAGGAAAGAGAAAAGTATAATTTGGAGTAAATAAGATGGAGGGAAATACAGAATCAGTCATTTTAAATGTGAATGTGAATGGGATGAATCTCCCATAAAACAGAAGCAGATAGCAGACTGGATTAAATACCAGAATCCTATAATATGTTGTTTACAAGAAACACATTTAAAGCAGAGTGATCCATAAAGAGTAAAGGTAAAAGGCTGGAGCAGAACCTATTATGCTTCAGGTGAGGTAAAAAACACAAAGGGAAGCTATCTTGATCTCAGATCAAGCAAAAGCAAAAATAGATCTAATTAAAGAGATAAGGAAGGAAACTACATCTTGCTAAAGGGTACCATAGATAATAAAGAAGTATCAATACTGAACATATATGCATCAAGGGGTATAGCATCTAAATTCCTAAAGGAGAAGTTAAGAGAGATGCAAGAAGAAATAGACAGCAAAACTATGCTAGTGGGGATTTCAAACTTGCTCTCTCAGAATTAGATAAATTGAACCACAAAATAAATAAGAAAGAAGTTAACGAAGTAAATAGATTCAAAATGTTAGTTATGATAGATCTTTGAAAAAAATTGAATGGAAACAGAAAGGAGTACACTTTTTTTCTCCACAATTCATGGTACCTAGAAAAATTGACCATTTATTAGGACATAAAGATCTCAAAATCAAATGCATAAAAACAGAAATAACAAATGCGTTTTTCAGATCATGATTCAATAAAAATTAATTTTAATAAATGTTTTAATTAATTGTGTTTAATTAATTAATATTATTTAATAAATTTTAATAAAAGGCCAGGGGATAATAGACTTAAAAATTAATAGGAAACTAAATAATCTAATCCTAAATAATGAATGGGTGAAACAACAAATCATAGACACAATCAGTAATTTCATCCAAGAGAGTGAAAATAATGTGACAACATATCAATATGTGTCGGCTGCAGACAAAGCAGAAATAAGGGGAAATTTTATATCTCTAGAGGCTTACTTGCATAAAAAAGAAAAAGAGAAGATCAATGAATTGGGCTTGCAACCAAAAAAGTTAAAAACAAAAACAAAAACAAATGAACCCTCCCCAATTAAATGTCAAATTTGAAATTCTAAAAATAAAAAGGGAGATTAATAAAATTGAAAGTAAGAAAACTATTGAATTAATAATTAAAATTAAGAATTGGTTTTATGAAAAAAACCAACAAAATAGATAAAATTTTATTTAACTTTATTAGAAAAAGGAAAAAAATGAAATTGTTAGTCTCAAAAATGAAAAGGGAGAACTTTCCTCCAATAAAGAGGAAAGTAGAGCAATAATTAGGAATTATTTTTCCAACTTTATGTCAATAAATTTGATAATCTAAGTGAAATGGAGGAATAATTACAAAAAGCAGATTGCCCAGATTAACAGAAGATGAAATAATTTACTTAAATAATCCCATTTTAGAAAAGGAAATAGAACAAGCTATTAATCAACTCCCTAAGAAAAAATCTCCAGGGCCAGATGGATTTATATGTGAATTCTACCAAATATTTAAAGAAAAACTAACTCCAATACTATGTAAACTATTTGAAAAAATAGGGAATAAAGGACTCCTACCAAATTACTTTTATGACAGAGACATACTACTGATACCTAAACCAGGTAGGATGAAAACAGAGAAAGAAAATTATAGACCAATTCCCCTCATGAATATTGATGCAAAAATCTTAATTAAAATATTAGCAAAGAGATTACAGAAAGTCATACCCAGGATAATACAAGTAAAATTTATACCAGAAATGCAGAACTGGTTCAATATTAGGAAAACTATTTAGCATAATTGACTATATCAATAAGCAAACTCAACAAAAACTATATGATTATCTCAATAGGAATGTAAACAGATAAGCCTAATTAAGTCCCCTATGATATCACTTTGCTGCTTCTTCTGAGTCCCGTATTTGAAAATCGAATTTTCCATTCACCTCAGGTCTTTTCATCATGAGTGTCTGAAAAGGCTCTATTTCATTGAATGTCCAAGCTTAGGAGGTTTGTGCAGTTGTTTTGAGAGCTTCTTCTATAGATCTGAATGACCACAAACACTTTTCTGCCCTGTAATTGTTAATAGTGTCCCCATCCCACTGTAGGTATAAGATCTACTAAGTTCTGTTTTGCTGACTATGAGGCTGGGGCTGCACTGCCTCTCCTGACACTACACTCCTGACTCCTACCCCATTGCCACAGATCCTCTCTGTTGGCCTTCCAAGTTTTCCTTGGTGTCCCATGGCCAAGAGGACCAGAAGCCACTGGTACTGCCACCAACTCAAATTTAGAGGTTCTGCCTTGCTGACATTGGCGCTGGGGCTGAGGCCAAGCCAGGTCAGGGGTCTGGGTGGGTCTGAGGTCCTGCCTGGAGCTGGGCCTGTGCTGCGATCAGGTGGGATGCGTGCTGAGCTCCCACCCTGGTTCCACAGTTCTTTTCTGCTAATCTTCCAAGTCCTCTTTGACATCTTTTGACTGAGAAGTCTGGAAGCCACCAGTACTGCCTTTGATTCATAAGTTGGGATTGAGTCTGGGGCGGGGTTGGGACTGCATTGATAATGGCCTACACCAGGATTGCACAACCCTTACCCTGGTATCACAGAAGTTTTCTATTGAGCTTCTAAATTGACTTCAGCTGGAAAATGTTCTATTCCATCTTTGGGGGGGGGTGTTCTGATCTTCTAAAATTTGGTTAGTTATTATTTTATAGAATTTAGGACACTTTTCAGGGAGAAATTGGGCAAGTTCCTGCCTTTATTCTGCAATCTTGGCTCTACCTCCTTCCTTCAGTTTTTAACTCTATTCTAAAGTTGGTCTCTGCCACTAGAGTGGGAGGTGGGGAGGAGCGGCGTATAGTATACTGAGCTTCATAGCGTTGGTGTGGCTATTTTTAAAGGCAATTCTTGGGACCAGTAAGTTTTTGGCTCTTCCCTTCCCTCTCTTTTTCTTATCTTTATTTCCTTTCCCACTTCTTTCCTTCATAATTATTCCCTTATATATCTTTCCCACTGCCTTTCCTTCATAATTATTCCCTTATATATCTTTCCCTTCCTTCCAAACCCCCTCATATCCTATTCCCTCTTCTTTCCTTCCTTTCATAATTTTCCTTTTTATTCCTTTCATTTCATTCCTCTCATGTTCCTTTCCCACACTTTCATTCTCTCCCTCCTCTTCCTTTCCCTTCTCTTCTTCTCTGCTTCAGAGCCAAAATTGATTATTGAGTGAATTATCTGACAGAATTGTCCCATTTTTCCAGGACTGCATCCTAAGTCAAGACATTTCTTTTCTTTAAGGCTCCCTTCCCTTAGTTTTTAAATTCAATTACTGTACTATATTTCCTGTATGCTTTTTTTCAATCTCCAAAATTCAATGAAAATCCATATCATTGAGACCAATTGAAATTAGTCTGAATGTACATAGATTTTTCTATGGCTATCATTTACATCTATGTCTGAATAAGCCCAAACAGCTGCAAAAACAAGGATGTTTCTGTTTCTTAGGCAAATTACTTCTGCTACCATCAAATGGAATTAAAAACAATCCCCTCCAAAAGTCATGTTCACTAAATCAGAAGTAGCCATGAACCTAAATTTCCCACCCAGGACCTCACAGCCAGTAATTTTAAATAGAAACTGGTATATGTGGAGAATATAAAAAACAAACAGTATTGAGGAAGTTATGAATAAATTCATATTGCTCACTTTAATTTGGCATATCTTCAACCCATAATCAGACTTTAGGCATTTATTTCTTTCTATCTTTTTTATTGCTCCCTTATGTTGAATCTACAAAATGTACCAGAACAATTATGCTCAATTCTATTTATAACCAAGGAAGTACTGCTCATTCTTTTTGAGCTTCAGGTTCATATCCTTGATTGTAAGACACAACCATTCTGTCATCAACCATTTGTAGCCTTACTAGGAAGTTTTCCTGTTCTCCATCCCATGAAAGAAATCTTCCTCAACTGGTCTGCCTCTTTTCTGGCATAGAACCTGAAAGTACAAGATAAATACATTCAGAATTATATTTCAACAAGAGAAAGCAGAAGGGACTAATGGAAAGTGTCTTCCAGACTGAAATGACCCTCATACTGATACCAGGAATTAAGCCAGAGGTCAGAACTAGGATCAAATGGAAGATATAGAAGGGAAGCATATTTAGGTTTGAGAGGAGGAAAAACTTCCCAATTATAGCTGTTCAAGTAATGATGAAATGCTTTAAGATGAACATGAAAGAGGGGCAACATATGAGGGATGATTCAGCAATAAAAAATATAATGGCAAATTTTAACAGGAAAATAATTATTTTTTCCGTCCCACTGACTAAGTTGATTATCATGTTTTCCTAGTGGAAAGAAATGAAATAAACAAGACTTTGTAATAGAAACCTCGTAGAAGTTGGGTATAAAAAAGATGCCTGAGACTAGGGTTCATCCATACTCAAGAAACTCATTCATCTGCAAACCAATCCAGAAGCTTAATCCACCAACACCATGGTCAGCTCATGTTGTGGCTCCACTTGTGGCCAAAGCTGTGGCTCTAGCTGTTGCCAGCCTTGCTGCCGCCCCAGCTGCTGTATTTCTAGCTGCTGCCAACCCTGCTGCCGCCCCAGCTGCTGTATTTCTAGCTGCTGCCAGCCTTGCTGCCGCCCCAGCTGTTGTACTTCTAGCTGCCAACCCTGCTGCCGCCCCAGCTGCTGTACTTCTAGCTGC
>JAJPUD010027422.1:0-15574 GCA_023553655.1 Myrmecobius fasciatus | reverse complement strand
AAAGAAAAAGGAAAGGAAGGAAGGAAGAAAAGAGGGAGGATATATTCTGGTCTTTCCCCTTTCTTACTTCTTCTAAAGTATGTCTATGAAAACAATAAGGATTTATGCTAACAAAGTTTCTCCAGGAATGGGAGACTATACACAGGCATGTTCCAGTATTTCATCATCCAGGACTAAGGAAGTTCTTTCTTAGAAGGAACATGAGTTTCTCTTGCTACAAATTTCTTCTACCTGTACTGAATAAAGAGCTGAAGAATAGATATATCACAACTCATACAAAATACCCAGATGTCACATGTGTTTCAGATAATAAACCCCATGCATGTTCAAATCTTCTTAGTAAGTCCCCATTCCTCCAGTTCAGTCCCCTCCAGACTCCTCTGGCATTCAAAGCCCTTCATAAATGGGGTCCAACCTATTTTCTAGGCTTATTATTACATAGTGTTCTTCAAACACTCTACATTCTAGTCAAACTAGCTTACTTATTCTCTGTAAAAAAAAAATCCCATCTCCCACCTCCACAGTTTTGCACAGGTGTCCCCAGAAGGCACTCCTTTCTCATCTCTGATTCTTAAATGTCACTTCCTACATGAAGGCTTTTCTGGTCTTCCCCAAATTACTTTCTATTTGCTTGTGTACATGTTTCATATTTAAAAATATATAAGCATGGATATGTATATGTGTGTATGTATATATTTTGAATGTTGTTTCTTCCAGAACAGTATAAGTTTGTCTAGGACAGGGACTGGTTTTTTTTTTTTGTCTCAATACCTAGCATAGTGATTGGCACCTAAATGAAATTTAATAAATGCTCCATAATTGATTGAAGACTTATTGATTAATAGATTGGTTAACAAATCCTATGCCAACATAATTTAGGCCCGGTCCATAACTTTACAGAGTTCTGACTTGGGTTCTGTGAGAACTGACCTGTATTCTTGGCTTTATCATTATCTTGGTTGTGATCCTCTAAGTCCTAGTTTTTCTCTTTTATAAAATATAAAGTTTGAATGAGACTAAAGTCCTTTCCTTATTATTATAACTTTTTTGATGAGAAGTTGGACTTGGAGTCAAGAAAATTTGAGTTCAAATCCAGCCTCAGAAACTTACCATCTGGACAAATCATTTAACCTCTACTCCCTTGATTGTAAAATAGGGTTATGATAGCTCCTACCCTCCCAGGATTGTGAGAATCAAATGAGATATTTGTAAAGTTCCTAGACCAATGCCTGGCACATGGAAGATACTTAATAAATGCTTACCCTTCAATCTGAACAACTTTCTACAATTTGTCTGACAAGACAAAGTGGGTATATAGTCTGAGCTTATATATCCCTTACGATGAGGGACCCAACCCCTCTGGAGACAGCAGCTTCTACTTTTGGTTAGTTTTGATCACTGATAAGTTTTTCCTAATATCAAGTCCAAATTCACCTCTTTTCCCCTACTTAATAGTATTTTATTTTTTCTAATTATACATAAAGATAGTTTTCAACATTCACTTTCAGAAGATTTTGCAAATTCACCTTTTGACAACTTCATTGCTCAAGATTCTACCCTTTAGAACAAAAAAGAATAAACCATATCCTTCCTATATTTGATAGCCCTTCCAATACTTGAAGACAACTGCCATCTTCCCCCACTCTTTCCTTTTCCAAACCCAACATCTTCACATCCTTTCACTGATCCTTGTATGGCCTGAACTCAAGGCCTCCAGCCAGGTTGCCATCCCTCCCTCCACTTGATGTTCACCTGTCATCACCTACTTCACAAGCCTATTGCAATCTCTGTACTTTGTAATTCTTAATGCTCTCTAGAAATTCAGACTCTTACTGAGAAGTCAGCCTGTAGTTCTAAGAGAGACACTCTACTCAGCACACATATCCAAGAACCTTGGGAGTCACTTGTCTCAGTGACCAGAGTGAGTTCTGCAGGACCCACTGGGTTCATCTCAGCTTTGTGTTTGCTGTTCAACAAACCGGACCTTTTGGCCCAGACTGGATTACACATACCCTCTGAGGTCCATTCTAATTCTTTGGAACTATTCTTTTTTTTTTTTGGCTGAGGCAATTGGGGTTAAGTGACTCCCCAGAGTCACACAACTAGGAAGTGTTAAATGTCAGAGATCAGATTTGAACTCAGGTCTTCCTGACTTCAGGGCTGGTGCTCTCTCCACTACACCACCTAGTTGCCCCTGGAACTATTCTTTGGAAGATCCTGACACAGAAGCAGGAAAGTTCTGTCCTAGCAAAAGATGCCTTTTTGGAGCTCCTGCCTCTGGAAACTTTCCTATTTACCATCAATGTTCAGTTGTCAAGCCCTGTCAATTCTACCTTCATCATATCTCTCATATACAACTCCTCTCTTCAGACATTCCCACGACTATATCACTATGTCAGCCAGTCAATAAACACTTATTAAGCAGCTACTATCTGCCAAGCACTATGCTCAGCACTGGGGATTCAAAGAAAGGTAAGACAATCTCTCCTCTCAAGGAGCTCATAATATGATGGGGAAACACTGCAAATAGCTAGCACAAGCAGCTATATATTCAAGATAGTAAATAAACAACAAAGGGAAGATAGTAGAATTAAGAGAGATTAGGAAAGACTTCCTGGAAAAGATGAGAACCTGCTACTTAGGTGACTAAACTTCATTGTTTGACCTTCCCAGATAGGTTAGATACTAAAACTTCTTTCAAAACACTTTTTAAACATATATAAATAACCTCGATCAAATTGCTCGTCATCACAAAATTGAAGGAAAGGAAGGAAAGTGGGTGAATATTTGAAACTTTCAATTATAAAAAAAAATAAAGGTTAAAAAATCTTCTACATAAATGGGAAAAATAAAATATTAAAATTTTATAAATATTTGCTAATAGCCAGTATTGTATGGAGTACTGAAAGAGGAATCATACCTGGATTCAAATCCCAATACTGCCAAATATCTCTGTGACTCTTATTTGCTCATCTGCAAAATGGGATAACAATTCCAATCCAACCTACTTAGGATCATATGATTTTGAGCTAAAAGAAACCTTGGAGCATATCTAGTCTGATAATTTTTAAATTACAGGTAAAGGAAGCGACTTTGAAAGGTTTAAGAACTCTATGACCATCCACACAATCCTATGCTGAAACATGTCTCCTCTTTCCGCAGACTTTGACTACTGAGATCACATTCCTCTCCTAGATACCCTTTTCCCCTAGAGGTTTTCCTGATACTTCTCTCTCTCTCCTGGTTTTCCTCCCATCTATATGACCATTTCTTCTCAGTCTCCTTTGTTGGAAGTTCATCCAAGTCACAAAAGCTAACAAATAAGCGTGTTCCCCGGGGCTCTTTTTTTCTCCCTCTACACTACTTCCCTTAGGGATCTCATCAGCTCCCAAGGATTCCATTACCATCTCTATGATGATGTTTCTGAAATTTGCTCATCCATCCTAACTTCTTTTCTGCCCTGTAATCTCACATCTCCAACTGCCTATTGGCTATCTCGAATTGGATGCCCCAGAGACTTCTTAAACTCAACACATCCAAAACTAATCTCATTATCTTTCCCCAAAACACCTTCCTTCTTCTTAGCTTCCCTATTACTGACAAGGGCACCTTATACTTACAGTTATTCAGGCTCACAATCTAGATGCAATCCTCAAATCTTCATTCTCACTCATCACCTAAGTCGCATTACAAAATCTCATTGATTCTACCTTGATAAAATTGCCCTTCTGGCACTGCCACCATGCTAGTGAAAGCCCATTCCTGTTGTTGGCATCAAATCTCTCTTCATTCCCTTCTACTTTACTGCCCAAATGATTTTCCCAAAGTGAATATGTGACCATGCTTCCTCCCTACCCAAATAAACACTAATGACTCCCTCTCACTTCCAGCATTAGAGGCTTTCAAAGTTGAGCTGAGCCCTTTTTCAGTCATGTTTGACTCTTTGTGACTTTGGGTTTCCTTGGCAAAGATACTGGTTTGTCATTTCCTCCTCCAGCTCATTTTATAGATGAGAAAACTGAAACAAACCAGGGTTAAGTATCTGAAGTCAGATTTGAACTCAGGGAGGTGAATGGTGCTCCATCCTTTGGGCAACCTAGCTGCCCGTGGCTTTTAAAGCTTTTCATCTGGCCCCTTCATGATCTAGTAACACTGGCATTCCCTGCTGTTCCTTAAGCAAAGCAATTTCACTTACTTTGTCCCTTATGCCTGGAATGATTTTCCAGAAACATGTCCTGGGTCCCTTGGCTTTCTTCAAGTCTCAGCTAAAATTCCCCTTCTTCACAAAACTTTCCCTTTCATCTCCCCTCTGAGGTAATCTCCAGTTTATCCTGTCCAAATTTTGTCTGTACATAATTATTTGTCTGCTGTTTCCCTCATTAGCTCCCTTTGTATCCCAGAACTTAGCAGAGTGCCTGGTACATAGTAGACTCTTAATAAATGCTTGGTTGACTTGATGATCCACCCTATGTTAGAGAGGTGGTAGACTGGACAGTGTAGATTGAGACATATGTTTTTGGACATGGCTAATATGGAGAATTAATTTTGCTTTACTATGCATATTTGTTTTGTTTTTATTTTTATTTTCAGTGGGGCAGAGGTAGGAAGAAGAGAATATTGAATTTTCTTGTTCATTGAAAACATTTTTAAAGATTTACAGATGAAGGAACTGCTTCTATTTTTACCCCACCTAGGGTCACAAGGCAGAGCTGACAATTTGACCCAGAAACTCCAACTCCCGAGCAGTGCCCTCCCTATAACATCTTATTGCTTCTTTCAGAATGAGGCTGTTGTAAGGAAATTTGCTTTATAAATTGTAAAAGGCTCTACAGGTGTGAGACATTATCATTTATTCTTGCACTATCACTGGGAGAGAAACCTTTTTGTTGAGTACGAATGAGTGATTTTGGGGTGCAGGATGACCTTGTGGGTGTCTACGTGCCCATTAGTGCTCATGTGGGTCCATGTGTTTTATTCATGCATTTGTCTGTGTGGATCCATGTGGACACATGATTAATGTGGGTATATACATGCCCTTTTCATCTGCATCCATCCATTGTGTGCCAATGTGATTGTACATACACCTGTATCTCCATGTGTGCCCAGAGATATTGATGGATGCCTTTCTCTTTGTTTGAGAGTGCAGAAGCCCCTTTCCAAGAATTTGTGGAAGTCTACTTGTGCTGTGGTAGGATCATCAAATTAAAGAGAAAAGTGTTTTAGAGATCATGCAATCCAGGCTCTTCATTGTCCAGATGAAGAAACTGGGGTGCATTAAACTTGAGGAACTTGCATCAGGCTATGTAATGAGCAGCAAAACCAGATTGACTCCAAGTTCATAGCACTTTTCCTCTGCACTAAACATATAATGGTGCTCAATTAATATTTATTTGAATGCGTGGAAACATGCATTTGCTTGATTAAGAGCAGGCCTGGTCTTGCATGTGTGCTAGAAACATTGGAGTGAATCCACGAGAGAAAAGGAAAATGGAAGGAACAATGTGTATGTATGGGGTCAAAAGAAGCTCATGTGTGGGTCAAGGGTCAAGAAGCTAAAGAGGTCATGGAGCTAGCAGGGACCTGAAAAGGTCATCTGGTCTCTAGGATCATAGATTTAGAACTGGGAGAGACCTTACAGGTCAATCTAGCCAGACCACTCCATTTTGACAAATGAAGAGACAGTCACAGAGATGTGAATAACTTGTCCAAGATCACATGGAAAGTAAAGGGTAAAATTGAGATTTAAACCTAGTCTTTTAACTCTAAATCCAATATTCTTTCCACCACCCCATTTTATAGATAAGGAAACTGAGAGCAGAGAGGGGAAGTGATTTATTCAAATTATAATCAGTGACTTAGGAACAGCAGTAGGAGTAGTGGTTCTCCTGACTCTCTATTCAATATTCTTTCTACCATGCTAAGCCCTCTTAACTCTGGGTAAAAAGGAAGATGATTACTCTCAAAAATGACAGCTAGTCCTGTCTTCTGGATACCTACATGCTCATCTATACTCTGATCCATCTTTACCAAGTTAGGAGATCCTAAAGGGCCACAATGAGCGTCTTTCCCTAGAAGAGCTGGTGATGAACATATGGATTTTCTAAATCTGAATAAATAGGTACTTTGTTTGGGCTGTTGCTATTACTATTAGGTGGTTTTGGGAAGCCCCTGACCACTATATCTCCTTTGCCCCCCCAAATCTCCCTTTATAGACCTCAGGCACTTCTCCCTTGCCCCAACATGCAGACAGGCCCAGGAGCTGGATGGACTAAGGGCCTGCCTTTAGGGTTCACCTTTCCTTAAAATCTGGCTCTGAAAAAGGCAGGAAGAGACTGGGTGCTTGGCCCCCTGCACCTTGTTGTGGGTGCACCCTGTCTGCCTCTTATTTACAGTTGGCTTCCAAAGCTCTCTTGTATCCTAAGCTCGGGGAAAATTGCAACAGCTCCCTCAACCAGATTCTCCCCCTTGTGCTGCTCTGCCTCAGCAGGCCTGGCTCCTGACTGGGCTGGCTCGTGCCCATCTGTGCCAGCCTGTGCCCAAGCCCTGACTTGCTACAGGTCAGCTGTGCCAGCCTGGTCTCTAGGCCAGCTGCTAGCACCCCAGGCCCTTTCCAGAATACAGTACTGAGGCTATGGCCTGCCCTTCCAGCTTATTTAGCAATGGGAGGCAGAACTCAATCTGGGCTCAGAGGCAAATCTTTCCATCAGAAATGAGGGTCAAGAATCTGGGTTTTCCAAGAAACTTCCCTGCAGAAATGACTCCATGCATCTGGAAGAATTAAGGCTCCAGATTCCTGTTCCAAAGATGATGATAATAATTCCTTGTGTTTACAAAGTATTCAGAGTTTGCAAGCTGCCCCCTATATTCATATAAAGCAATTATATTCTACTATCCCCATTTTACAGGTGAGGAAACTGAGATAAAGTGCCCTGTCCAAAATCAAATAAGTGTAAGAGCCAGAATTTGAACTCAAGCCTTCCTGGCTTCTAAAGCTATCCCAAAGTGGATCACTGCTATCCAAGGTGGCAGCTTCCATAAATGGAAGCTGAATGCTTGGATTTCTGCACAGGTATATATTAGACTAGACTAGATCCTCTTTGATTCAGATTCTGGGGTTTCCTGGTACCCCCTTCCAATAATTACTCTACCATAACACACTGCCTGCCTACCTTCTGGCTGGGATCAGTCAACTAGTTGTAAAGTATAATAGCATTTGTTAAATATAATAGCATTTCAAGGTTTGCAGAGTGCTTTACAAAAACGAATCTCATTTTATTCTCTAGACTCTAGGAGGTAGAAGCTATAGATATCCCCATTTTACAGATGAGGAAACTGAGGCAGATCTGTTTTAAGTGAGTTCCTTAAGGTCACATAGCTAGTTAAGTTCTGAGGCTTGGTTTGAATTCAGGCCTTTCTGACTCGAGCATTCTATCCACTGCATTTAGCTGCTCCTTGTCCTTCCCACTAAGTGCCCAGAACTTGTTCTGTGTATTATGTATTTGTATTATGATGGATACAAAGCTGTATAAAGCTAATTCCCTGACCCCCAAGGAGCTCCCATCATAACTGAAGAGATGATATATATGTGAATGCCAAATGTAAAATGATAGGTATTCAATAATAGGATAAGAATTCAGAGCAGGGCCAACTGTGATCAGGGAAAGCTTTATAAAGATGCGGAACTTCACTGCCTTCCTTCCTCCTCCCACACTCAGTAAATTCCAGTGGCTCCCTATCATCTCTAGGATCAAATAAAAAATCCTGTTTGACATTCAAAGCCCTTCAAACCACACACACCTCCCTCCCAACATATACACTTTTCTAGTCTTTTTGTACCTTGTACCTGAGCCAGGTATACCCAGTAATACTGACCTCCTGACTATTCTATGTGCAAGACACTCCGTCTCTTAGCTCCACACATTTTCTCTGACTGCCCTCCTGACTGAAACTCTCTTCTGCCTCATTTCTACTTACTGGCCTCCTTCAAGTATCCCCCCCAAAATCCCATCTTCTACAGGAAGCCTTTGCCAACCTTTGTTAATTCTAGTAGGGCAGCAATGGATAGAGCACCTGGCATAAAGTCAAGAAGATTCCTCTTTGATGAGTTCAAATCTGGCCTCAGATACTTACTAGCTGTGTGACCCTCATTGCCTCAGTTTCCTCATCTGTAAAATGAACTGGAGAATAAATGGCAAGCCCCTCCAGCCCCCCACCACCACCTTAGCTTGCAAGTTCCTTAAGACCAGGGACTGTATTTTGCCTCATTTTCTATTCCTAGTGCTTGCCACAGTACCTGACACATAGTAGGGGCTTAATAAATGTTTACTAACTCAGACTTGACCTAGGATTTTGAAAGACGGAAACAATTTAGGCTAGCAGAGCCTAATCTAAATGCAGCTGGGAACACTGCGAACAGATGTAGGAAGATACAGGTTGGATTGAAGGAGTTAGAGCCATCCCTCAGGGAGGAGCTGGTCTTGGCTAGCTGTAGGGAAAGTCAGAGTCTGGATATAGATAGATGAAAGATATGAACTCTCAAATTCAGATAAAAGAGATTGATTAGAAGAAATTGTGAAGTATGTCTTGTGTCTTTAATAATATCAGGAGAAGGCAGAATTTGGTCCCCAAAGAAACAAAGTACTTAATTTAAAAAAGGCAAATGTAGGCTCAACATTAGGGAAATTTTTCTAATGAGAGATCTGCCCTCAATGAAATAGACTTCCCTAAGAAAATAGCAGATTCTTCCTCTTTGGAAGTTTTCAAGTAAAGGTCAGGTGTTCTTCAGTCATTGCAGTCTTGTCTGACTCTTATAAACCCATTTGGGGTTTATATGGCAAAGATATTGGAGTAGTTTTCCCATTTCCTTCTCTAGCTCATTTTAAGATGAGGAAACTGAGACAAACAAGGGTAAGTGATTTTCCCAAGGTGACAGCTGTATTTAAGGTCAGATTTGAAGTTTTCATGATTCCAGACCCAGGACTCTATTGATTTCGATCCCCAGGTACTCAAAGGATAGGTGACCAGGTAATTAATATAACAGGAATTACTTTCAGGGTATGTGTTGAACTAGATGCCTCTGAAATCCCTTCCAGATCTAAAATTCTGTTGTTCCTCTAACAAGTACAGATGAGGCAAAGGAACCTGAAAGCTTCAGGTCTCAAGTCCCTGAGCCACATGGGGTAAGATCTTTCCTCCTCCCCACAGGAACACACCTATTCTGCCTTCTCCCAGTCTGTCCAAGCTCTCTCTTTCCACAGCAGAGGTGGGTGACTATGGGAACGAAACGCTGCATGTATTGTCGGATGTGGTCAACAAGCAGATCGATTTTGCTCAACCATTTTCTTTCTTTTCATTTTTTGACAAGCATAGACATGCTTTAGAGAGCATTAACACAGTGTTCCAGTACCCCCAAGTACAACTGGTCCAATCCTAAGCACTCTAATGGTTGCAGGCAATGTTTTATCGATAGAGAGCAGAAGGGGAACTTTCAAATAAGTGTAATTTAAAAAAAAAGGTCCCCAAGAAGCCTTTTAAAAAAAAGTGCAAAACTAGTCCAAGTTGTAATTAGCTCAGACTTCAGTTGAGAATATATGTTTGTGTGTATTGGGGTGGGTTGGGGGCTGTTAGGGAGTGAGAATGCTGAGTAAAATTAACAAAAATACATGTTTATTGACTGACTAGCATCTTAGGAAACTGATAATTTATGCAGTTGAGTAAACCTCAGGCCTTGACTATCCCAATGAAGCAGGCCATTGATGTTTTCAAGTCTCTCCTCCCTTCTTTCCATCCCCCTTCCTTTTCAGAAACTGCCCATGGCTTAGCCCCTACCTTCCTAAATCTATGGTCTGAGAGATTCTCACTGTGCCACAAGGAACAATCATAGATAAATGATGGTCCATTTCATAGGAATTGTCCTTGGTCCATTTCATGAGAACTGTTCAAATCCTGAGTTCAAATCCAGCCTCAAATACTTATTAGCTATGTAACCCTTAACCCACATGCCTCCCAAAAGAAGAATAATTTGTTCAGGATTCAAACTCAGGTCTCCTCCTGACTCCAAGTTCAGTACCCTATTCACTTATCTAATTAAAGTAGCTAGGTGGCTTAGTGATCCTGCCCAAATTACCTCACCTTTTTGCCTCAGTTTCCTCATCCATAAAATGAAGATAAGAATAGCATTTACATCCCAAGGCACATGTGTGGATAAAATTAAATATTTGTAAAGTGCTTCACAAGACTTAAAGTGTTTAATAAGTTCTAGGTATTATTATATAGCTATTTTGCAGGGGAGTTGTGTGAAAAGCACTTTGTAAATTTTTAAACTCTAGTGAATGTGTGTGATAGAGTCCTTGATTAAATGAATTTTGAAGATGATCCTTGAGTTTGGATTATTCAGGAGCCCTGGTAATTTGTTGATCAGATGAGATGATGTATGTAAAGTGCTTGCAAAGCTTAAATCTCTATATAAATGTTAGGTATTACTATGATTGTTACAATTATTCATGGAAAGTGAATGATATTCAGGTAATTGTATAGATAATGAAAAGAGAGAAAAATCAGGTTTCCTGCTTCTGCTCACCTCTTCAGACTGGAAGGGGGGAGATTGTTAGGAAGATGGTGCTATTGGCTCCTTAAACACATGAACCATTTGTAAGCACTGGCCAGGCCACCAGCTGGGCTTCCTGGGCAAACTGGCCATTGTTTTGGTGACATCATCTCCAGGCATGGGCTGCTCTCTGCAGATGGCCTGATTGTTCGTGCCAAGATTTTCCTTGGAAATTTTTTCCAGAGCAAACCACTTATTTACTAGGCACCCTAGGCCAGAAAGCTCTCCAGAGAGTGCAAACCTCTCAACTGTCCCCATTTCCAGAACACATAACATTAAACAAACATTTTTAAGTGCTGACTATATGCCTTCTAGGCATTTTATTAGCCAATGAGGGTTCAAAGACAGAAACTAAACAGTGTCAGACCAGAAGAACTTAGGAGAGAAATAACACAGATATAGAGAAAATATACAAAGTCAATTCGAAGTCATCGTAAAGTAAAGAAAGGGCATTAAAAATGGAGGGGATCAGAATAGGGGTCAGGCAGAAATGTCCCTTGAACTGAGAATTAAGGAAGTTGTCATTTTCTAAGATACAGAAGTTAGGAGGGAGGGCCAGGCAGGAAGTATAGTCAATGTACTAGAGGTAAAATGTCATATATTGGAAATATAAGCTAATAATAAGCTAATTTGGCTGCAATTATGGAATCCCTGAAGGATATGGTGTACAGTATGCCTGGAAAGCAAGACTGGAGCTAGATAATGGAGGGCTGTTGGTATTTAGGATGCTAGCATACATGCGTTCACACAAGAATGAAATTATGAGGGAGGTACATGGAATCATAAGGGCCTGAATATTATATCCTAGAATCACCTTCTGGGATGGGCTAGAGGCTGCTTGAGGCTTGAACCCCGTATCTGTTGTCAGTCTTTGATGCTACCCTCCCCTACTTCCCCAACCCCTGCTAGATATTTCCCCACCTCTCCTTGCCTAAGTGAAAAACATAATTGCTTCCTTAATCTATCTCAGTAAGGAAAGCCAGGTAATACCACCCAAAGGACCAAGTAAAGAATGTTGGCAGCAAAGCAAAATCTTGGCCAAATTTTCCCTTCTCCTCAGGCCTCAGTCTCCCCATTTGTAAAAATCAAAGGATATAGACTGGATGATCCCTAATCTTCCTTCTAGCACTAATATTTGAGGATTCCATCCAAAGTTCAGGACAGTTAGAAAATAAGGAAAATTTGATAAAATGAATCTCAGTTATATGCACTTATCTTCCTCTCTGCCTGGGACATTTATTTACTCAGTAAACTGAAGGAGTTGGGGGGAGGAACATCTGGACTATTCTTTCCAAGGTGGAGCTGGGAAGTTCCCATCTGCTCTATATAACAGCCCCATCTCCCCCAGGCCTCCTTCTCAACTCCTCCCAGTCCCCCCCTTTCCTTTTAGCATCCTTCCTGCCAGATTTACCCAAAGCTTCCCTCAAGATTCCATCAGGCCACAGATGCAAATGCTGAGGATCTATCATCAAAGGAACTATAAGAACTGGAATATGGGGGCTCAATATAAACCTCCTCCAAGGGGCACCTGAGAGAGAGCAGAGAAGAAGACATTTTCCTGGAAGTAAACACTGAAATTGCATTGTTCTTTAGGCATCTTCTTCACCCAGCCTTGAATAGAATGAGCCTCTAGGTCCCATCATTCATCCAGGTGCCTCATTTTCTAGACAACTTTGTTATTACTGTTCTTCTCTCCTCCCTCTAATTCATAGAGTAGCAGAGTTGGAAAGGACCTTCCAACTCCTCCATTTTAAGAGGAGGAAACTAATGCTTAAAGTAGTTTTTTTAAGTGCTCAAAGCATAGAGCTAATTAGTAGCAGAACCAGGACACCATCTCTGGTGTCCTGACTGCTCTGCCTTTGTCACAATCACCTGAGGAAAATGGGGAACCTCAAGCCTGTTCATAATGCTCCTCATCAGAACATGTGGGATGGGATGGGATCTCTGATCAGCTAAGATTTCCATTTGGGATTGTATGTGGATTTTCAACAACCTAAACTTTCCCTGATCCCAAAAGCCCAGATCAGAAAATTGATTTCTTTAAGAGGGAAGTCCTAGAGGGACCCAGAAGTTGTCACCTTGACTTGTAGAATTCCAGATCCTCCTGAAAGGTGTGGAAACAGACAGAATGTTGAGTCTTGTGGCTCCCTTTTCTTTATCTTCAAATCAAAGCCTGGCTTACAGAGAGAAGGTTCTGTTCCTCAGTATCCCCTACCTTGAAAAATGTGTCCTTTGTTCCAAAATGTAACATCATCAGTAAAGAGTCTCTCAGCATCTCCTGGCAATGGCCCCTTCGTCCTTAAACACTTCTTGGGTTCTGTCAAGATTCTCTGAGCTTAGCAGTCACTCTTTCTGTTCAGCTGGATAGAATTTGGTACAAATAAGACAGAGGTCACAGGTTTCTATAGAGAGCAGTTAGTTAGCTTCTTGGAACCCACAAGCAGCTCATCCTTAGCTTCAGGTTGCTAGCTGCCTCACACCTGGATGCAGATACAAGTACAAAAGCATTTGCCAAAGTCCAACTGCCATCTCACATATGGGTGATGTTGGTCACTACCTCTGCAGACAACTGTCTCACAAATGTGCACTGTTAGTCATAAGGGGCCAGGTGAGGCAGGTGTCTCACAGATGTTGCTATTGGTCATAAGAGAACCTGGGTCAGGGGTTGTGAGGGATTCCTGGGTGAGAAGATGTGAACATATGATGCAACCCATCCCTACTACAAGAAAACAAAGCCTGCATTAACCTGGGGTCTCAAAGCATTAATGCAGCTCTCCAAGGGGGTCTCAGTGCTAGGGAGGAACTGAGGCCTGGGACACGGTCTCAGAGGAAGCCTGCAACTGAATGGGATCCTTTCCTTATACACAGGTGTGAATCCCTTCCCTGCCACCATCCCCACCCCCAAGGGTGCAGAAGATTAGTGCAAAGGAGAGAGTGAAGGGTGAGCCTCCTTTCTCCAGGTGAACCACTCCCATAGACTCCGTGGCCAGACAGCTATTCAGTGGAATTTGGGAAAGTCACTGTCCCTTACCTTGGGAAAGAAAGAACAGAGTGGGGGAAGGAGAGGAAGAGATGGAGGAGGAAGGGGAGGGCACAGACACCCAGGGGATGTGTACTGAAGCACTCAATCCAGGAAAGAGCTACTTGGTAATAGCCTAAGCACTTTCCCCTGGGAGGCTTAGTGCTTCTATGATTCCTGCCTTCTTCCCTAGCTCTGAATGGAAAGCATTAATGAAGCTATTTCCCCCTTCCCAATCCCCTCCCCGGTTCCCCATTCCCAACCAGTAAGAGGGGCTAGGAGGAGCGAGTGGAAAGGCTGGGACAGCTCCTTGACTCATTTCATCTCTGTTTTTCCCCTTTCTCCCAGGTCCCTCTCCTCCTCTGGTCCCAACACCTCTTCTCTCCTTGGCTAAGATTTTCTACACTCCACACTGCAGTCCCCTCATTCCTAGACTGGCAATGGGGCTCCCTGAGCAGCTGCTGATGGCATGCTTAGCCATGCTCTCTCTTTCAGGTAAGACATTTCATCTCTACTCAGAGTGAAGATATTATCAATAATAACAATCATGGTGATATTTGTTATCTAAATTTGCAGTTCTATAGCAGCTTTCTTTCCAAAATCTGTTCTCATGAGTTCCCTATGAGATTAGGAGGGAGGATTTTTCCCCCTTACAACATATATAGTGTATTATAATATAGATGGGAACCTTGAAACCTAGAAAGGTTAAGTGATTTAACCTTAGAGGTTAACTTCAAGGGTTAGAATCTAGATGTCCTGATTTACAGTGCTATCCATTAAAATTTACTATGTCCCTATGGGGGAAAGGGAGGGGGAGGAAAGGGTGAACAAATGAATAGAACCATAGAGACTTCTTATCCTTCCCCACACTAAGGCTAGGTTATGTGTCTAAAGGCTCTTTCAATTTTTTACTATACCCACCTACTTCCTTTCCCCAGAGCAGAACTGATTTCCATGTTTTCTGAATATCTCATTTCTTTTCCACATACCCCAATCAAGTTCAGGAGCTAGAATTAGTCAGTTGGAAAAGGAAGGGGACTGACCCAAATCTGTAGGATTTCTCAGCTTCCCCCGTCTTTCTGTGCTTTCCTAGCCCAAGAGCAGCTAGTATGAAAATTCATAAGAGCTGGTAAGTAACTCCATTCTAAATCCTGCCCTTGAGCTCCATCTAGCTCAAGGCTCAATTGGGAAGAAGGAGCTTCCCCTAGAAAAAGAATGGAGGAGGCTATTGGAGACTTTCATGGTAGACTGGCTGGCAAGAGAGAAACATCAGGCTCCTCGGCTGCCTCCTCTGCTGTGGGAACAACAGCTGAGCCATTTGGAGCTAAGCATCTTAAGGTATTTAGTCATGTGAGGGACCCTGCACGGTCATACCTCCATTGCTAGGGCTCTCTATTAACCCCCATTGGACCCAGAGACACAGAAAGGATGGGGTCCGTGCTTCTCTCTCTAAGCTATTCCCCAATCTCATGTACTTAGCTGTTACCAGAGAAGGCAGTTCCAGCAATTTTCTCTAATCTATGTGGGGGAGAAGGGAAGAGGAAATGGAAATCCTGCCTGGGCTCTCCCAGCATCATCTTCCAGATAGATCAGATCATAAATAAGGACTTTCTCCCTATCTATGGATTCCCCATGCTCTTCCTCCTCAAGAATCCCTGAAGCGTTCATTGACTGCGGTTGAGGCTGAGAGCTCCAATCTATATATAAATATGGTGGAGACCTGCCCAAGGCTGTCAGGGATAGCTGTGGATGAATTATAGGAATAGGGAAGGGCAGCATGTCGGATGCGGCAGATGAAGAGTATGATAAACCACAGCAAGACTCTGGAGTTTAGGAAGAACATGCTTTGTGTGAGTGTATAAGTGTGAGCATCCATAAGTAGGAGGGCATGTTTGTATACAAAGGGTATGCATGAGTATATAAGTAAGTGTGCAGTTTAGGAAGAACAC